>LKNJ01001108.1:75098-264647 GCA_002120245.1 Maccullochella peelii | reverse complement strand
ACACACACACACACCTGGCCATCAGGGAGCCAAGCAGCACATTTTCTGTTGTAATAACAACACCATCAGTCAAACCTGCATAACCCTTTAAAAATAAAAATATGGAATCACATTTGTCATATTATATCATATCTCATCCTTGCTCTGCATTTCATTTTTCATTTTCATTCAACAACCTACAGGCACTTATTACATTAGAGAACAACCGGAAATATCATAGCAAAATCCTTGAAAATGTGAGGTGTCACTGCTTTAAAAATTTTAAAAAACTACATGGATATACAGAACCCGTGTCCCAGATCGCAACATTCAAATCTTTCAACACCTCATGCATAAGCAAAATGCGTCAAATGTACTGTGGCGTATTTGAATGCGTTTTCATCCACAGGATGGATACAGAATTAAATGTATGTGACCATTTTCTCAACCATTCATTCTCCTTCTGTATCTGCAGGTTCCAGAGAGCAAAATTCAGGGCTTTTTTCTATAACTTATATGACGGCTCCACCAAATGCAAATCAAAATAACCGACCAAAAGAATGAAGACTTCTTTCTGACAAAGTACAGCTAATTAAAGTTGAAACAACAAAGACACCAAGAAATGTAATGTGTATGGACGTAAGATGTGGAATTTTAATAAAATATAAATGTTTCGCAATTTTGCAGCTAAGTTGCACTCAGAGTGAACAAACACATACTTGAAGTAAAAGTCACGTAAAGGGAACTTAACATACCAACACCAATGGAGCTGTCTCTCACCTCTTTTGAAGAAACTATGGCATGTTGCATGGCCGCTGTATTCAGGACATCTGAATCCTTTTCTGAGCTCTAAATCTAAATGATTCAAGTTTTTCTGCCTCTTTCAGGATGCATAATACCCTGATGTGCTTGTAGTGAACATGCTGCAAGTGATAAGTCTCATTATTGATGCATACTGTAAAACTTTAATGAAGACTGGAGTATGAAGCCTTCAAATGTAGTAAAAGTGCACACATAACCCTGTAGCTGTGCAGCAGCGGTGCACACTGGGCCTGCTTTGAGCATATGAATGGGTACAGTGGTGAGTCCTTACAACAGCCTGCTAACCTAAATAGATGGGAGGTCAGCCGGACGTCCTTGTGGCCCCTACTGTGAATGGGGTGAAGCTAGCTAGCATGTGGATTAGCTCAGCTGTTGAATAGAGGAACGTGTACCAACGAAGGCCTCTGTTCTTTTGTGTCTCATACCCAGTCGCCCCCCCCTCCTCCTCCTCTTCTCCCCGCATCTTTGTCCTTCAAGCACAGGCAAGAGACCCCTTCTCTATTCCTGCTACATTGCAAAAAATGTTCGCCTTACAAAATATTTCAAATATAGAAATTAGGGATATCCCCGATCCGAGTCCTTTAATATTGGTTATCTGCCGATACTTATATTTACTTAGATGTTGATTAAATATATATCTGACACATTTAAATAATGGCCTACTTAATCTGACACACGAGTTACTTCATCCAAACACTGAAGGTCCTGGTTCAAAAATCTTAAATGTATAAGCTTAAATTATTGATATATGACTACAGGATTAACTGGGAGAACGCGACTCCTGAAATTGACGTGACACGATCAGCTAGAGAAGACGTATCACTCTGTTGGAGATATAGGAACAACAGAAACACTGTTACAGAGTGGAGGGTTTTCCCTCACAAATGATCTTTGGTCGAGTACATATGCCAGCTTGCAGAGAGCACTTTAACCAAACAACAGACAAGTTTCATTTTGGCCTGCCATCAAGCCTCTCACGGAATTAACGTAAATAAGAGACATCCCTTTGTTAATGACGAGCATTGGTCTTTAGCGAATGCTTTTACTATTCAAACTTTTGAAAACATAAATGTTAAACAGAGGAAAAGACACCAGAAAGCAGACCTGAAGTCCAGTTTTGTACTAGTGTTTTGTATACTTTGTACCATGTACTGTATTAACCTGAGTGGACATGGAGTGCAAAGCAATTTGTCATTGTGTGGTAAACATGACTAAGAGCCATGCTAGCGGCTCTGTGAGGGTGTACTTACTAATCAGGCACAGCAGTACTTTGAGCTAAATGCTAAAGCCAGCATGCTAACATGCTCACAATGTGAATGCTAATATGCTGATGTTTAGCAGGTTTATCATGGTCACCATCTTAGTTTAGCATGTTAGTATGCTAAACTTTAAACCAAATTTTTGGGCAAATTAAAATATTTACTGGATTATTTACTCCATTGTCTTAATACCAATCAACTGATGTTACATGTTCTATGTTTGGTTCAAGATGTTAACAACATGAAACGGAATTGGAAGCAAGTGCAACTATCTCCAGCTGGCAAGACTTGTTAAGGTGCATGTTCTTTGCAGTGCACTACAACTGTCTCCATCCTTACTAAAGACGTCTCCTGGGGTCATGTTAATTACTTGAGGGGGCTCTCTCTCAAACACACTGTTGAGAGGTGAGGAAGAAGTGAGCTGGGATCTGCGCAATACACTCTCATTTGTGTGATCTGCACTAACAGCAGCTTTTCAAAATTTCTGCCCCTGATTGCATTGGTATGATGTGAATGGGGATCAACAGCTCAGGAGGAAGGGCTAGTGCTGCTGTGATGATCACAGGTCCGAGCAAGGCAGGAGGAGTTATTTCTCCCTTTTAGGGATGTCCCCATCAGGGTTATTTTGGCTCTGGTCCCGATCCAATCCTTTAATACTGGGTATGCCAATACCAAGTCCAATCCGATACTTCTATTTACCTAAATTATGTTTCACTCTGTTGGAGTTGTTGGAACATAAGAAACACTCAGCCAACTCACGGTTCTGTGGTGTTACAGAGTGGAGCTTCTTTTACCACAAACCCAACAACAGCCGAGCTTTATTTTGGATTGCCATCAAGTTTCTCTCAGAATTAATATTAATTAGCGACAACTGATAAGAGCTGTTGTCAGTGACGTGCGTCATTTTGACCAGCGAATGCGACGGTCTACGCTAGCTAAAAATGAGAAGCTGCTACCTGAATGTTTTGGACACTGCTCTTTGCCAACAAGAGAGGAGCGATAACGTCAGAGCTAAGAGAATTTTTCAAATTCACACTTTTCATTCAATTTTCACTCACATATGGAGCAAAATGCTTGCAGTGTAGAGCATAGCTGTCAATAAAGAGAGCGGCGACGCAACACCAGCAGACTGAGGTGGACAAAACACAGTAGAGAAAGGATCTGATTTTGTCCTGCTTTATTTTATACCAATCAATTAAAATATGCCCGAATCGGCCCCAATACAGGATCAGCTCAGGACATCCCTACTCCCAATGTTTTGCAAAATCCAGCTAAACACCCACCTGGTTTTCTGGATACATACAAAAATGTGTTGCTCTACGTTTGTACTGCTGCTACACTACCTGTCAATGCAGCTTCTGCCAAAACATCGCATGCTTCACTGAGGAAACACATGCAGTAACAACCTGTTCTCAGGACTGTTCAAATTCCTCTATTTAATTCATAAATTTGAAGCCTGAACAAGCACCCACACAGCAGCACATTTTGATAGAAGTCTTTTTCTGATCCAAACTAATTTAGTAACTGAATAGACTCGTTGGACATCTGGCAGTACAGAGTGTGCTTCCCCATTCAGAGGTTAAACATGCCAGACCACCATACACTTTTGACAGTTCTTTTTTGACAGAGGAATCACGTATCCTGCATAAATGTCACCCAAAATTCCTTATATGTTTATTGTGAAATCCTACAGAACAAAGAGCACCTGGCCAAAGACTGAAAAGACCCTCACTGTCAACTTCAGCCTCTTTCTCTTCAGTCAAAGTGTGTTTGAGTCCTATGGTTACACACCCTGGCATCAGGCCCTGCTCTCACTGCCACACTGATAATTAGGATGCAAACCCATTGCCATAACAGTGGTGAAGCCCAGGTGAATAGGGGCACTAATTGAGTCAGACAACGAGTAATGGAACAATGCTGTCGTTCAATGAATGCTTTACTTAAAACACTGCTACTCACCGCCTCTCTTCAGTGGATCTGCATTCATGAGCCATTTATTCCTGAACAATGCACACCTCACCCCGCCCCCGCTTCCATCACGAAGTACCACCCCGAAAAAGCATCTCCTCCTTGTTGCTAGGCAACTGAAAATAAGTGTGAGAGGAGTGTGGCCATCCTTGGGCAAGAGGAAAAACGAGGAGAAGGACAAAAGAGGAGGCGGTAGGAGGAGAACGACAGTCTATTAGAGAGGGCCAAGCTAAGATACTCCATGAGACTTGATGTTGGCACAAGTGTGTTGATGATTAGATAAGAAGAGGTGCGAGACATAAAATCTGAACATGACAAAGAACCAAACTGTTCAATATTCAAATTTTCTATCTGGACCCGGTGTACCATCAGCTACATGTTATCCCATCCTTGACTTATGTTACAAAGACTGAGCACTGTTTAGCATCAATCATAGATATTCTAAAGGAAAGATAGCAAGTGGGTACATATGCCGGCATATTCGAAGGAAGAATCTGGGAAGAAAAGCCCTTGTGTCCTTAGATCATTGGGTCTTTAGGAAAAGGCCAGGATCTCAAAATCATGGCAGGTTTCCCAACAATGTTTCTGTTAGAGTTGACAAACCACCCAACCAGAGGCATATTTGCTAGTGGTCAGATACAGCATTTAACTGGTGGTCATTTCCTGATCTGATGAGCACTCAAAGCCAGCTGGAGCGAAAAATGGATTGTGCCCACCACGTCCACCATGCAGACAACAGCAGGGATTGGCAGTCTTTTAACAACCAGACAATCACCCCCCCCTTTCCCTTTCAGAGGAACCAGACTCTACCACAAAAGGAAGGTCGGTGAGGCTTTGATTACCTCCACTGGGTCACAATTCAAACGCAGCGGCATCATTCAGCTAACTGAACGCTGTGACTGTCTGTCACTGCTGACACCAACTGGTCAAAATGGGGAACTGTGGTTCTTCAGCCACCCAGAGCTGCCATTACTAGTCCACTGATGCATGGACAACCAGTGAAATCAAATGAATTACAGTCTACTGGTCAGATACAGAGACGTTTCATTATGAACGTTAAAACAATAAACCAAACTGGATCAAACATATCTATTACAGCTGAAACTGAAGACAAAATTTCCTTTAGAAAAATGTTCCTTAACAGCAATAGAATTGCATTATGTATGTTGGGAACTGACCACAACATTCCCTGCACCATCAAAAAATGGCTTAAAAGAGAGAAACCCACTGAAGTGAATGCACAAAGAAGAAAAAAAACTTGTAAGAGACAGGGGCAGTGGGGCTGTCACTTCTTCTTCAGCAGTTTCTTTGAATGGCAGAACTAATCTGAATAGGCCCAGACAAGCTAAACTCATGTCAGGGCAGATGATGCAGGAAGGATGAATTCATTTCTTTTAAATCTCTATTCATTTTCTAAGCACATATTCTCTGTTTTCCAGCAGTGTCCTGCTTCATACTCACACGGTTAAGTTGGTCTGCTTCATACTCACACGGTTAAGTTGGTAGTATACTAAAATCGAAGCTGAATGTGTTGATAGGAAAGAGTAATTTCTATGATACCATCGCTTTCTCACAGAGGTATAGGTAACCTGCTGATGTTGCTGTTGTTTAAAAGTTGTACCATCCTCTTCCTCCTGGTTTATAAGCTGTAACTTTTGGCACAGCCACGGCTTGTGTTGTCTTTTTTTCACAGCAAACTCCCAAACCGACCTCCAGCAGCAGGGAACATACTGGCATTTTCAATAACTGTTCTTAACTAAGACTGTACTTACACCCATTCATACCTGTCCAGCACAACCAGTGTTTCCATACAGCTACTAGCTATTTACACTTGCACAACTAGGGTTTTGATGCTTTGCGCACATCTCACACTCTCCCCAATGCACCACATGATAAATTAAAGAAGTCAAAAGGACTTTCCTCTTCCTGCTAATACTTTCTGATGAGGTACGACCTTCGATTTAACTATGAGGAGAAACATCTATCATATTCCCCTGTTTATTTTCTATCTAAAAGAGCAATTATTTTGTATTTAGTTTGGGGAAGCACAAACCGTTTGGTTGACTGATTTGTCTGTGTTCAGTAAGTGCTGTGGTGCTGTAATTTAATATTTTAACCGCTGAATTTCCCTTTTTCCCCTCTGTCCCACTATAGTGGGACAATGTAGTGTACTAAGAAAAGACCACTCTTGAACCAAAAGACTAGTGATGTACTGATCCAATGTACTGGACTGCAACATTGCTCAGGTTTAACTGCAAAGAGCCTGAGGGAATGCCAACCACTCTGGACTAGTAGTGTGGTAGAATTTCCATACAGATACACATGAACTACAGTATCCCAAATTGTGACTATGGGCCTAAGTTTAAAAAGAGAATTGACACAGCACCAGCAGCAGACAATACGTGTAAACCACCAGCTACAGCACAGAAAATACAACTTCAAGTCAAAAATGCAATCTAGTGCTATTACAAAACTACCACAAAGGCAGACTGTGTCTGGTATTATGCAGATTCTTGTTGATTTTATCATGCAGTTTGCATAGATTCAAATATGTGCAAGCAGTCAATTCCAGAGAATCTCCAGTGCCTTTACAGGCCATTGGATATGTCATTCATCAAACTGTCACTGTATGCAAAGTAGAAAGCCATGATGAGGAACAGAGGGTGGGGAAATAACAACCACCTGGCTGTGGCTTTTTTGCCTTGTCTGATTAATCTCTTTGGCATGTAACAAACCAGTGTACAGAGTTTATTTTCCATTTTGCTACTAGGGTCAGCATCTGAAGTCAGAGATCTATTGTGGTGGAACTACAAAGGTTATGCTTTCATTATTTAGCCAGCCTTGCTACAAAATTGCATTCCTCATTAGGTACAGAATAGCCAACCCCAAGCTCCTTTGCCAAAAGTCCCACAGTAGCTTATAAATGGTTAAAGAAATTCACATTGTTTATGTGAATGTAAAGAGTAAAATGTACCCTATTGGCCAATTTGGTAGCAAGTCATCATCTTCTGGAAGTCTTCTGTTCTGTTCTAAAATGTTTAGCTGGTTAACATTGAAATTGCTTTATCAAGCTCTATGTCCTGCAGACACAGACGCTAGTTTCTTGCACTGCTGATAAGACCAAAATCTAATGCACACAAACACTGTCAAACACTTCACACTTCCTCTTACTTAGCTTCGGCCCCATTTGCACAGTCCACATCTCATCTTTGGCCAGGCTTAAAAGTCTCTAAGGTTCTCTTTATCTCATCCTTCACAACTGCTCCTGATTTAATGAAAGGAATCCATATTGGATAGTGGCTTTTACTGGATTCACCTCATCACTGTACTTCACTAGCAGAGTGTCTTTGACACTTCGTACAGTCAGGGTGTCCTACGTAGAAGCCATGACCTTTCCCTCACTTGGCCAGAGCCCTCACTGACATGGTGGGTCAGACATTAGAGAGCCAGCTGTGAGGGCTTTGGAGTGTTTGCCTTGAATTACCATTTTGGGTGCTTCAGGGTGCAAATGTCTAAAGGGTGATCCAGATTTTCCGAAGTTCTCAATGGGTACGGCTGACAGAATGCAGACAGAAAGTGGACGAAAAACAGACTTCTTCCAGGCAGGGCAGGGCAAGGCTGTCTGCCCTGTCAAAGGTAGGGCAAACATTTCTGGCTGAGATCACATTACCAAAGCGGTGCACAGGTTCTAAATAAAGGTTCCTGACCAGTCTGATCTGGCTTTGTGGTGAATGGGTGCTGTGTGTGTCAAATCATTCAGCTAACTCAGAAGGTTTCTTTATGTTCTTCAATTTTCAAAATCCCAGACTTTTGTACTACACCTTCATGTTGGATTGGATTGTAACACTTTGATCAGTGTTCAGGGTGATGTATGGAAATGTTTGTCTTACTGCAGTATGACATAAAAGAATCTGTCTATACTTTTTCGGGCTTATTTGTGTATTTTTAAAGACCATTCCTTGTTTCCAGAGCTGTGGAACAACCTTGTTCATGGCTCCACTCCCCCATCCCACGCTGACAATGTTGGAATCTTTTTGCAGTAAAGAGTCTGTAGGAAAAAGTCCAGTCTTCAAAGAGATTTTATTTCTGATGCATGAAGGAATTCTCTGGGGAATATGAAGCCTGGGAAAAATGCCCTGCAGAATCCATCTGAACCCAGATACAAGTTATCATCAGTGGTCTTCAAGGCAGAGCCAGCCAGCATTCTCCACAAAAACATAAAGGCACATCATATGCCATTCCTTCAATTTCAGCACTGCTCCAATGGTCACGCAGGGCTACTAGCAGTTGATATGGTACCACAAAATGGTCCGTAAACCTCTCGTAAAACGATCTGCCCTTTTGAGTCTTATGGCTGCGCATCAAATTATAATGCTTATTCCAGAGTCCAGGAAACAATCATTTTCGGCAACTGTGCCACAAACTGCTTATTGCTGATGTAGATTAAATTAGGGGTTTGATGATACTGGATGACGTACAGGCCTGTGTGAGCTTTCATCAAAGTCCACCAAAATGAAAACATGTCTCACAGCTCTTCTCCAGTACACCATGCACCAACATTTTTGGTTATCTTATCTTTATCAAAGTGGTTTCTGAAGTTGTTTCCAGTTTTATTTTATGCAGTCCGCCAAAGGGACTTATAGATCACCAAAGATACTATAGCCTCATTTCCATTTCATTGTACACCTTGGCTTGACCAGACTCGCTTTTGGTACCAAGTACTTTTCACGATTTTGTTTTTCACTGCAGACAGTACACCCCCAATGTAGGCGGGGTTCTTAGCTGATTGTCGTAGCGGCGCAGCGTGAAACTGCCGTGACATCATCTTCAACGCGACATAAACATTGGCAACGAAGGAGGGATGTCTGCACTTCGTCAATTGTCCACGCCGTGGTTTTACGGGCTGCCATTTTTTTAAATCTGGGTCGAGTGAATAAAAGAAATTGCGGTCACTATTGATGGTAGCTTGGCTATCTAAAAACGGTGGGTTTGTGAAGGATGGACATGTCGCGCAAGCGGTGATTCTAGTGACGATTCTCTCTGACCAATCAGTGGTCTGCAGTGTTTTAACTCCACCTTTTAGTATCAGCTCAGCTCACTTGGAACCTCGATGATACCAAAAAAAGTACCAGGTACTATCCACAACTTTTGCCAATGAAAAACCAAAACAGTACAGTTCCAAGCAAGTCGAGTCGAGCCGTACCGCAGTGTGGAAATATGGCATATATGCGTTTCTGGGTCAATAAGTTGCATGACTGATCGATGGACTGTATAAAAGGAAACCAGAAACAACACCACTCTGATCAAGGCAAGACAGCTGAAAACATTTGGTGAACAAAGCATGGTGTACTTGATAAGAGTTTGTTATTTTTGTTTGAGGATAGTGCAATCAAAAATGTATTGCCAACATACTTTATATACTGTATGCTAAAATTACATTTAATCAATATCATCTGTCAAAGTGTTTGTCAGCTAACTCTGTGGCTCGTAAGCTGCTGGTACTGTAGCTACCGTGTCTACCAAAATAAGCAATGAACACAATAAATGGATCATTTTTCACATGATTTTATATGTAGTCTCAAGTAAGACAATAAAAAAAAATTTTTTTGTCGTCAGCGGAGCTAGGGCTTTACTTTATAAAAATGTTTTACACTGATATTCAACAACCACACAGGAAGATATCACTTTAAAAGAGGATACCAAACAATAGTAGCCTCAACATTTAACATGCTGGCTGTAAGTGAAGGACATAAGTCTTGCTTTATTCCCCAAGGGGGATCCATCTCTCTCCTCCTGTTATTAAAGCTATAGCTATTGCTTTTGCCACCTAAGGTGTTTGCCTGCATGCATGCCCAGGCAAGTTGTCTGGGGATAGCAAAAGTCATTCTGGGAAGTGCAAGAAATCACTAACTAAATTAAAATTAGAGGAGGCGAGTTGAGAGAAAGTAGCTGAGTGTAATAAACTGCAGATAGTTTTGAGGGGGAATCCCACCTGTTCAAAGATTACATTTTTTTCATACCAAAATGGAAAAGGGGAACTGGTTTTAATGAGGAAGAGGAAGTGAAAGTATGTTATCAATGGAACACGTTGCTCTCAGTTTAAGGTCTGTAACAAAGGCTAAGATCAATCATGGCCCAGAGTAAGCTGAGGCTTTTTTGTTCCATTCAACATCCCACTATGAATGTAAAATGGTAAATGGACTTCACTTATATAGCGCTTTTCCACCTTAACGGTACCCAAAGCGCTTTACAGATTGGTCTCATTCACACACCAATGGAGACGAAGCTGCCATGCAAGGTGCTGGCCTCCATCGGGAGCAACTTAGGGTTCAGTGTCTTGCCCAAGGACACTTCGACATGTGGACAGGAGGAGTCACAGCCACAGACGCCCCATTTTTGTTGATGCCCCAGGGTAAAAAGTTACCTGCAATAATATTTGCAGCAGAGAGAGTTTGCCTGTATGTCATTAGTCAAATAAAACTACAATGGACGAAGTTTCAATTTCACCATAAACTGAGGAAGGAACATTTTTAGTATGTACTACTATTTTAAAGGTTTGAAGACACTTTACTTACTAACTGCCTCAAAAAATGTTCAGCCTGTGTATTGGATGATCATAGCTCATTTTTTGCCACACATGGCGGTAAACAGAAAGTGATCTTAGACCCTGCCTGGTTGTGCAGACAGTATTAAGATCGGGTTATAAAATGCCACAAGCACAGTAAAGGGGTAAGGAGTGGTCACACTAATTACTCAAGAACGTCAGAGATAATATTTATCAGGGTTTAGAGCAATTTATAATAACTTCGGATGAAACAGAAATGATCCAAAAATCATCTTCCATGCTTTTCCAAGGAATACAGTGGAGGTCTGGGGTTTGTCACACTGCCAGCAGCATACACACACTGTACATTAACACCTCTCTGTGCAAGAAGTGACAAGGTGAGAGTCAGCAGCCCGAATGCTACATTAAACCTGACACATTAACCTCCAACGCCCATGCTTTTGGTTATGACGGTTCAGTTCCAGCACACACTACTATTAAGACTCCTCAACCAGCCTATGTGTGCCTAAAGGCTCTCCTGCCCTCTCTAGTTCGAGCCAGCTGGCTTTCTCAAAGAGCACATTCTTCCATCTGCTGCTCAGCACACAGTCACAGGAGACTCATCACTGGCTGCATAATGCCAACTACACCACTGAGCCGACATTGAATGCCCAGCAGAGGTAAACACTTGAGGTCCACAAGGCTAACAAGCAGTGGTAAACTTGGGATCTAAGTTGGGGCTTGCATTTCTTTTAAATTCACCAACGTTGAATTTGCTTAAAATGCATCCCTGACAGAGGGTGTTTTCCCTCAGTTAGAAAAAGATACCAGAGTACTAGATAAGAGATAATTGCACTGCCTTATGATGGAGACCATTAAAAACAATACAACATTCTGCTCTCTTGAGTTGGCTCATGGTGCTTGGCAAGGTAAACTCATTACATGGTGCCTATGGCCATCCTATTGATGCACTGTTATGCATCTAACATTAGCCGCACACGTTTCCAAGCATGAGCATTTCCATTTAAACTTGGCTAAGTGTTAGCCACTCGCCCTGCTAGCTAACTGCTAACAAGAGCTGGCTAACGTTTTCTGCAAAACATAAAAACTTTTTAAAAAGTGGAGGCACTGTGAATGGCAGCGTTAAAGCGACGTGTGTGTGTGTGTGGGTGTGAGAGAGAGAGAGAGAGAGAGAGAGCTTACCTCAATTTGTGTGTGTGCGAAAGCCAGTTAAATCCTTACTCGTAGCTACCATTTCTTCCACCAGCAGTTCAACATGTGTCTAGTGTTCAGCAGCAGCGGACTCTGTGTGTGTGTGTGTGTGGACGTGTCTGCAAACCGGGCTGTCTGGCTAACGTTAGCTAACAGTTACCAGTTAGCCACCGGCTCGCTAACCTGAACAGTTAGCTCCCGCCGCCTCAAGATGTCGCTGTCACTGATTTACCTGCATCTCAAGGCCAGCTCAACCACAACAGCCACTCAAAACGGATCATATAATGTATTATCATATTTTTTAGCTATATAATACATGAAAAAATACATAAATACACGCTTAACACGCAAATAAGTTACACGCCTGTCAAGATTAACCCACAATGAGACGACAATTAGCGAGTGGTCAACTGTCTGTCAAATGTCTAACAACTGTCTAAACTTCATCATACTGCGCATGCGTTATTCTGCACACCAGGTGCAGACCAAATTGTCCAAAAATACCTGCAGTCAAACTGCTGGACCTCTGCTCATGTTGGCAAATTTCTATACAGGCTTTATGTTTCTAAAACGTATTTTCTGTGTAAATGTCATGTCACGCAGGTACTTATTTATGTATTGTTTAAATATTTATTCCTCCTCAATGATAAATCCAAAAAATGTTTGATATTGGGCTTTGTGGAACAGACAGGCAAATTAATGGCAGAAACATCTTTCTTCACACTTAGAATGAAATGACCATTATTTCACTTTGGTCTATCTGGTTCTACCTCTGCTGTAATGATCACATTTATCCTCATAGATAAAATAAATAAATAAATACATGTAAGGCTATCTGGCCGAGTTTAAATCAGTCAAATAGCCTTACTGAAAGAGCACAAGCTGTTTATTAGGCACTGGGTAAAGCACTACTTTTACTACACAAATCTGATCCATAGTGTGTCAAATGCACATTTTACATAGTATTTCATCAGTTGGATTTATGACACAAAAATGCCATCACTTATTTTAAAAGTATAATGCATAATGATGCCTTTAAAATTCCTTCAACTTTAATAAAACCCCAAATCTGCTATTCATGTCCATATTAAAACAGGGATCAGTACCAGCTTACATGTGTTCTCATCATCCTTTTCTCCATAAAATCAGTCAATCGATGAAAACACAAAACCGCACAGAGAAAGTCCTGTTTTCTACAATTTCTCATCTAGGTATTTTAAAATGTTCTATTTGCTAATTATGGTCAATCCTGATACTTTGATGGACTTTTATAACAGGCATCGACATTTTCTTACTTGTAAATTACAAACAACAAATTTGAGCAGTTGGTAAATTGGTGATTCTGTGTTAAATTATATGAGAGTCAAAGTGTAAAATGTAATCATCCTAGTTAGTTGCCAAAGTGTGGTTCAAGACCTTTCAGAGTCTCCACCATCAAGGGGATATTGGCTCAATGAGAGACTGTAAATTCAACAATAGGTGTGAGGAGGTTTGTGACCTTGAAGAACCCAAACTTAAGTTTTTCATACTACTCGATTTTTTTTTATTTTCTGTATCATAATAAAGGGTATCAGAAATTATGAGTGAGTCAGTAAATAGAAAATTTGTCATTTAATGCAACATAATTGTGACTGAATTACAATTAATCTCATGGAAATAAATCACCAAACTGACAGACAGGATGTTTCATACAGGTATATATTACAATGTGCCTTGTTATATAATACAGTCAGGTTTTGTTTTTTTAATAAAAATAAGCACTGGAGGAGAAAGTGATACGTTTTGATTTTATTGTAAATTGGACATTATGCACATTACTTAGCGACTGATGACTTGTTAATTAAGCTTGTTAAGTGGTCACAGAACTCCCTGCACCAAGTGAGAGTTCAGACGATGTCAAGTCAAAAAGGCAATTTAGCCAGGAGCGCTGCGAGCTTGAGATCCCACATACAGGACAAACTGTGAGGAAAGTACCAAAATGAGGGAACAAGAACATTGAGTGGCTGACAGTGGTGACTGGCTTGTGCCGAAGATACCAGTCGATGAACACAAAGAACTTTTTTTTCTCTTTTCGTTGACCGTATGGGACATTAACTGTGGAGTGAAGGGAGTCATTCTTTTCAGCCAAATGTCTGAGCTCTTTTGTAAATGCAGACAAAATTTTCCAAAAAAATTATTTGTTTTACCGTCATCGCAAATTCAAACCGTTTTTTTTTCTTTCAGCAGGTCAAATAAAAGGCGTGGTCTCACTGACAATAAATATTGCACACGTGATATTGGATTTTATAAGTTTGTTTTTGCATACAAGTGCCCACCCCCCCTTTCCTATGTCTTGTAATATTTCCTCAAGTTATATTCTCCCAAATACGATTATCTTTATCGCCATAAATTTCAATATACAGAGGAGTTAACGGTGTCTGTATAAAAACAAAATAACATCAATAAAAGTAGACATCCAATGTGTAATGTGACAGCTGGCTGTGAGACCAAACCTTTCTTTGTCCCTGTTTCTCTAATTTCTGTACAAAGACGATACAACTATCCAGTCATGCAACGTTGTTTGGAAGGGAGAGGGGGTGGGGGGGGAGGTGTCGTCTGTTATGTTCTCCGTTGTTTTTAAGCGTTCTGCATCTCCTTGCCAATCTTGTAGCTCAGGATCTTGTTCCAATCGATCTTGGTGCGTGTCACAGGAAGCTGGCGGCGTAAGGCTTTGAAGGTAGTGTCCGACATGGTCTGGTAATTCTCGTTGATGGCCGTCTGGAAGGAATAAAAGAAAGACGAAGAAAGATGGAGAGAAGAAGTGAGATACGAGTAGGTTATAAATTCATTTAAATAAATTTAAATAATCTCCAGGTTTGGGTGTTGTGCGATCGGTATGAAAACCTTTTCGCTGCCAGAGGCTGAATGTGTAGAATGATGAACTAAAACATTCACTTTTTTAGTTAGTTTGAAAGATTTTTACTTAATTTGGTTTTCAGATTATACTTTAAAACAGCCAATATTCAGAAGTATTATCACAATTTATATATGACTGTGAGTTTTGGAAAGTCAAATAAGGTCTTTAGTTTCTTTTTCTCTTTATTGAATTTTCAAAATATTCTGGTATACATAATAAAGATCATCATACAATATAAAAATATAAAATCGCCCTCCCTTTTCCCCAACCCTCTGGTCTTTAGTTTCTTTAAATTAATGGATGGCTGTGAAAGTACACAATCCAAATTCATCAGTAAGACTAAGCTTTCCGTCCGTCGTAGCCTAAAAACACGACATCCTGAAAAAAATCCTGTGATGGAGGTTTGCAGTGTGAAAGTGAAGAATTTAATCATTTAATCCTGACAAGAGTAAAACATGAGCACTTCATGGTGTCTCATTTTCGGCCAATTGCATATCTCACACCAAAAATGTCAATCAATAAATGAGTCAAAAAAAGTTTCAGATAAGCAGGAACCCAGACTGTAAACAGATGTGTTGCCATCTATCCTCTTCTTGTACACATCGGTTAAAAACCACAAGCTAACATGATACTTCAGTTTCCCTGTTACAACAAGCCTGTAATCAGCATATCTAACACAGAATATCCAATTCACATTTCTGCATACCTGATAGTCGTTCTCTGCAGCCTCCATGATCTTAACAAACTCCTTTGCAGTTGAAGCCTCATTCTGAAACAGACACACATAATTAATTTCAAGAGTAGAGGAAACAAAGTGTCATAAACAAAAGATTGGGCACCTGAAACCCAGAGAAAACACAAACCAACACCTCCACACTGCAAATAATTAGGAAAAAACACATCCCCGGGGAGCTGTCAGCAGGTCAGAAACAGCAGTGGTACAACCACCATAAATAAATAAAACTAACAGAATAATATGTTCAGTATACAAGATGTTTGAATAGCATCTGCCGAGTGCTGTTGCCTATATTTGAGGTCCTCTGGTCGCAGACTCGCAGTACATGAAACTTCCTCATCTGTCTTTGTGTACATTAAAAAAAATTTTAAAAAATGGTGTTCCCTTATACTCACAGAAATTGACATGGACTCCTGGACCTCTTTGTGGCTCACCAGCTGAACGTTGCCATCTTCATAGTAATGAACCTGGAATGATTAAAGGTTTAGTTTCTCTTCATTGTGTACATAAAATTCATTCTGTAACTCAAAACAATAAAAAAATAAATAAAAAAAGGTAGAAAAGAAGCAATACAAGCTGTGTGGGTGACAGTGAAATCACAAGGGGTCTATAAAAAACACTCCAAAAGATAATAAGGAAGTAAATCAAGATAACTCTGGTGAATTACCAGAAACCCTTGGTGTGACAGATATGATCCTAAAATTGAACAAGCCTTGTGGAAAAACAAATACTTGATACTCAAGCACGTATTGGAGTCTGCACACACAGTACATAAGCTCACACACACACCACAACAAACCTGTCTGTCTATTCAGAGTGGAAGATTTACCTGGATTTTCATGATTCCTGCCACTTGAGTGGTGGAGGGGGAGATGGTAAATTTCCATTCTGACCTCCAGCGTCCATTCCTGTGCAGAGAGGAAGAGGAAAACCAGACTTTGATGGCTCATTACATCTCTTAATACCATAACTTATGACAACAATATGACACAAAAATCAGGGGAGTTGGCTATAAACTCCCCTAACTCTCCTTGCTTTACAGGGACGTCCGACAATGTAAGATCAAACTGAACCTGCAACTGTACTGTGTGCCTTGCTACAGAGCTGCATGTCTGCTTCAGGAAACAGAAATATTTACCACGCTTTTGTCAGTTGAGAAGATCTAGAAGTTAGACGTCATCTTGAGTTTTGTAAAGATCGAAAGAGAGATAAGAAACACTGCAGGGTGTTGTTGAGTTGCTTTATGTCACATATAATCACAATATATTCAACATTAACAGTTATGTTGATGGTACCAGTTAATAAGCCAACTCAACATTTGATTTTTAAATATATCTATTCCAATATACAGACAGGTGACAAATTAAAAAAGGAAAAACCTGACGAAATGAGTGCAGAAACATTATAAAAAAGCAGATGCACCCCTACAGGACACGGGGGGAATGGTTTGAGCAGTACGAACAGGCCTTCACAGTCACTAGATCTCAACACAACGTAATACTTATAGGAGATTTTGGACCAACATAGTCTCTACCACCACCACCACCACCACCACCACCATCATCATCAAACCTCCAAATGAAGGGATATCTTTTGGAAGAATGTTTTTTTCATCCCTTCAGTAGAGTTCCAGGCACTCTTGCCCTCTTTCCACCAAATCAGCTCTGGTTCTTGAACCAGTTCCATTCAGGATTCTTGGAACCTTGGTGCCATCTAGCGAACCCGCCCGTGTTTCCACCAGTTTTGAGCAGAACCATTCTAATCAAGGATGCGTCATCAACGGAGGGCGTTGTACAACAGAAGTAAACAGTAGGAGCAACATGACGGATCGCATTGATTACCCGCGAGCTTTTGTTCCATTATTAAAGAGATTTGTTTTTATCCAAAAAACAAGTATGGACCAACTGTTAATAATAAGAAGATGTAGAAGACTATTACCATAGTAGACCATAGAACATTGATGCCACTAGGACACGCCCACTGATCGTCACGGTTCGCACTTCAGGTCGAGGAAAACCTGCTATTTTTTGCTTCCAGCTGGGAACCAATATTTTGGGTTCCTAACCAATTTATTTTTGGTCGAAATGCTCACAACGGTTCAAAATTAAATGTGCGAACCGGAACTGAACCCGTTCCGTGTCGGTGGAAAAAAGGGGTATCAGAGAATCCATGACAAGGAGCACTGGAGCTCTACTGGGGGCTCATTTTGGCCCAACACCTTACTAAGACTAACAGTTGTTGGTTTCTCCTTAAATCCTCATCATCGTCACATAACACAAAGGCAGTGTTAGTATAAGTTGAGACTTCTCATAGGAAACCCATTCATTCACACCTCAAGATAACCTACAGAATATCCCTGTCCTGCACACATGCTAATACATTAGCATCAAGACTATTAAATTCCTGCTTGCAGTAGCATCGTCTGATATAAAACAGACATTTTATTAATTCTGAGATGGATGGAGTTAGATTGGTGTCCTATAGGTTCCTCATTACTAACACATGGCATGGCAGACAACAGTGGCAGTCCCATACAGGAGCTGTGGGATCATTACACCCAAACACAACAACCCATAAGCCCAGTAAAGCCCAGCAGCAAAGAGGATTGGTGCTGTTCTTATCCAATTAGATTAACCCGATCAGAAACAGCTCAGCAACGCTTATGAGGACCAACTGTCTAACGCTCCAGAGTTAAGTGCCAATTAAAGTAATGCCTTTGAAGCGTCTTGTACATATAAAACAACACTTCAGGCTATTTAGGCTTATTTAGTATTTACTTTTTAAAATGAAGTTTGATTTAGAAACCACCGCTGGGAATTCTACAAGTCCTGTTGGTCTTTCTGGAAAAAAGACAAAAAATCTTCCTTTTAAATATAAAATGAAAACAGCGTACTGCTTTGTGTGCATAATGTGTTTACCCTTAGAAAAACCTATCAATCAGATCAGATGCCACAAATCCCAGTGGTGCAAAATGGAAAAAGAGACAATTAATAATTACATTGAATATTAACTGTCTCAAACATACCAGAAGTTTTTTGGTTGAAACTGATGACACTCGATGCACACGATGATGGTTTGATGTCCGTCGATGGTTTTCCCGTAAATCTGAAGGGAGAGGAAAAAACATGTCTTTAATTTCACATGCAAGGAGCTTTTCATCTCACATTTCTCTGCTAGTTCATGGCCACTTCTCTAAGTTCTACTTTGCTGCTGTACATCTGAAGCAATTTAATGAGACAGTGGTTAACAGCTAGTCCAAAATTAAACTCATGCTGACCTGCAACTGAGAGTCTGTAACATACACGAGAGGCAAGAGGCAATTTGGTAAACCACACGGAACAAATTCACAAAATAAGTCTTTCGTGTCTGCGACCAAACTGTTCCGTTCACTTTGCATTAATAAAATAAGTAGCACAACAGAAGCTTTATAAAGCGGACTGCAACTATTTCTAAATACTGGCCTACCATTACTTCCTGCCCTGTACTGGGTGAGCGGAAATATTGACTTGTTTATGTTGTCTTTTTGTCTTAGATAAATAAATGGAGATAATGAGCCCTCTGGAGCTGGAGAGGATTGACTGTCTTGCTTAATAACACTTAACCATTGATGGAACTGTGGTAGTAAAATTGAATCTTGTTTGATGTTTATGAAGTTTTGACCAGCTGGCAGAATTGAAGGGGGTGAACTGTTCCTTTAAGTGACTGCAGGTAC
The DNA here is from genome assembly GCA_002120245.1 of Maccullochella peelii. NCBI lineage: Eukaryota > Metazoa > Chordata > Actinopteri > Centrarchiformes > Percichthyidae > Maccullochella > Maccullochella peelii. Next base: position 245,519 of record LKNJ01001108.1, on the reverse strand, counting down.
ATCATTGTGGTTATGGAGCAGGCTGGGACGTACGGTGCAGACTCCATTGGGATAGTGCTCCTTGACATAGGCCCTGACAGCAGAGTCCACAGCGCCCCTCCAGCCCTCCAGGGAGCCGTCAACGTCATGGGGCCGTGGGTCGCTGGCCTCCTTCCTCAGGTGGTCGAACTTGAAGGAGATCTTATTCTTGGGGTCCAGGACCCGGCCGTTCCCAAGGTCACCATGCTCTGTGATTAAGACCTGGGAGGGATGAAGAGAGAGTGAGAAAGGCGGAAAGAAAGAAGGAAAAGGGAGAGAGTGAAAGAGCGAGAGAAGAGGCTCCCGGAGAAAGAGGAATGGAACAGATGAAGCCAGAAAGAAAGACAAACAGGTAGAAGGAAAAAGTGAACAAGGACCTGAATGAACAACAGAAAGAGCAACACTTAGCTCAGCCCGCCGGGTATCAGACAGGGGAATTTCAACCCGTGATGTGGGAACAGAGGGACATGATGACATCTTTACGTAAGACACTGCAATCATTACAGAAGCTAACACACAGCCACATTCATTCACCATCATGTTCAGCCTTTACAGAAAACGCACAGGCAGCGAGCACAATGACATTCAAATAGAGAATGTGTTTGTGATCTTGTTTCCTGTGGAAGCAGAGGAGAACAACACTGGGACTTGTTTGATCCTTTCATCCAAACCCTTCTCTGCTTTAATGCCCATGGGCCCATAACATTAGTGCAATAATAAAAAACTGAATAAGCTTGCTGCTTTCTCTGCTTTCGTGTCCCTTTATGATGCTGGTTATCCTTCTTCTATTCTGTTCCACTGTTTTAACATTTGTAAGTCACATTGGGTTAACACCGTTATGTGAAATGTGCCATTTACTGTACAGCAATTTGAATGCTATACTGCTCTGTGAGAAACAATCTCTTTGGTCTTGATCTTTTGTTGAATTTCAGGTAAACTGCAATGGTCTAATAATCTTGACTCTTTATTTATTACTAGTTTTACTATTGCTGAATGAGTACAAAGAAACACTATAGCTCCCCATAAAACTGGTTTTCATTGCTGGCACAATGTACAGCAACGCATGTGACTGTTAAACCCATATGGATATAGTTTATAAACTGCATGTTTATCTCAGCTAGAGTTACACTTTCCTCTGATGTGTTTGGAGTTATAAAATGAATTATTTTTAATTACAACACCTCATACGTATTGCCGTATACATTTGTTATTTTGAACAGCATGATAAATAGACTTTTTGACACTTCTAGTATGCCACAACTATTAATGGAACATCACAATATAAAATAACACATTATTAACTCAGGAGTCCCAGTGAGAAGTAATGCATACGGTGCAGCAGCAGCAGCAGATTCTCATGTGACATGAACAACATGTTTGAGACGGTGAATGGTGAATGGGGTGGATTGTATGGGGAGCAACAGGAAAAGTGTGAGAAGTTGAACAGTCAGAAGATTCAGACCCATGATGTCCCCCCATTTCATTTAGCCTCTAAGCTGCCACCATCACTTCAGGTCGAAAGTGAAGCATAAACTCACCTGTTCTTCATAGCCATCAATTTTCACCGGGGTAAACTGGTCCAAGTTGTACTGTGCAAATGCACTGCAGGGAGAGACAAAACGTTACTTCACACACTTCAAACTCAGTACTTTGTCTAAACATAATTTCGAGGCTGGGTTTAAAGATTTTTGTCGTAATATGTTGTAATATATGCCGACTCATTTCCTCTTATTTTTATTGACTAGCTGCGAGTAGTTTTGAGATGCAATATTTCCCTATTAATTGTAAAAAACACAACATGCTGAATGACAGAGGGTCTGTTTACTTTAAAGACATTTGTTTTTCAAAGAACTTTTTCGAGACCTAGAAATAGTGCACGAGGAGGGACTTACTGCGCTGCACCTTCCCTGAGAAGATTGTCATTGTTGAGAAGCAATCGCACATCTGAGGAGAAAAATGGTGAGATTATGAGAGAGGAGAGGAAGGAGGAGAGGAAAAAGGAGAGGAGACGAAGAAAAAGAGGAGAGAAAGAAGACAGGTACAGCAGATTAGCACCATGACACACACCAACACAAAAGACAAAGCTGTCTGCAGTCAGTCTTTGCAGCATTTATGCCAGGGGAGCAAAGCAGACATGGTAAATTAGCTCAGTGGAAAAGGCTGTAAAATCACACAGAGATGAAAGGGGACAAAGTGGCAAGAGGGGACTGTGTTTTAGTGTGTGTGTGTGGCTGTCAGGCTGCGATACGAGGCAGACAGACAGCCCGCCGGCGCTCCTCTGAGGTGACGACATTTATCGAGGCCCGACGAGGCTTTAACGATGCCAGAACACATTCTACTACTTTAACAGTGTGGTGTCAACAATGGCACTGCAGGGTGAGCTACAATTTGGCCCAAACATCATAGTCTCATTTTGCTTTCTCGGTGGCCACAGAGGTGCGATAAGCAACACGTGAATAGAAACACTTTGCATTTCAGCTCCTGCTTATTGAACTGGAAAAACAATTTCAGAGAGAGCATTGTGAAAATATGGTCAGTTTCTATACATCTATAACAATTTTAAGTTGAAAAAAATGTATCTTGTATATTTAAACTTGTTCCTTAAAGCTACTTTCTTCAACTTTGGCATCATCAAATAAGACACTGATAGGCACAAGCAGCAATGCATGCTGTTATATTGCAGTACAACCTAAATCCCATTACTTTTCAAACAAATTTCTCCTAAGTCAGGTCTTTCCTGACCAAGCCATTTTAATTCTTATTTTATTTCAGCTCAGAAATTTGAAGAGGTGAAACATTTGTTTCCACATGGCAGAAGTGGGATCAGTCTGCATCAACTTACCCACCCACTTCACCTAATGCTTCATCTGTACAATCAGGTATTTAAAAAATTGCTCACTTAGTAAATTATTATGCAATATAAGTATGCCATCACAACCTGTGGAGTCAAACTGTGACTGTTATTTACCCAAAACAACAATAAGTACTTGGTGGGTTCTCATGAGAACAATTTTGACTTGTCATTGCAGGAAAAGCACAGGTGCAAGTAATAACACAGACGATGGCTTCATTCCATTTAGGTGTGCCAGTGAGCCGCACCATGAGCTAGCATGCATAATATCAGGGTCCTGGCACTGGAACTGAAATGGAATGCAGCCACTATCAATAGCTGTGTTTCCATTCAATTGTCAAGCAAATTTTAAGCAAACTTTTGAAACATCGCAAAAAAAGAAATGCCAATTAGCCGTGTTTCCATCAACTGGTTTGATAGGTACTGACTTTTGGTAGGTACTGACCACTGCAGACCGGGAACACCCCACAAGAGCTGCAGATGCTCTGACCCAGTCGTCTAGCCATCACAATTTGGCCCTTGTCAAAATCGCTCACATGCTTACGCTTGCCCATTTTTCCTGCTCCCAACACATCAACTTCAAGGACAAAATGTTCACATGCTGCCTAATATATCCCCCCCCACTGACAGGTGCCATTGTAACGAGATAATCAATGTTCTTCACTTCACCTGTCAGTGGTCATAATGTTATGGCTGATTGGTGTGTATATATCTTAAGCACGTAATGAAACATGGAATTGGCTGCCAAAGTCGCATGATGGACGTTAATTGCCGTATTTTATAAAAGCCAATTGCCACATAACAAAAGGCAAAATTTTTGTTAAATACAGGATGTTTTAAAGAGCTTTCTATTCCACGTTTTCATGTGCTGTGATGGTGGCTTACATTATCAAGCTGCATGTCTTTGTAACATCATACATTATATTCAAACAGAGCCAGTTCTTTTTTGTCACTATATAGGTAAATGACAGAGGTGACAGGTAATGAAGGGAAGACATGCAACAAAGATGCTGACAGGACATCTAAACAGAGCCAGTACTGAGCAATAACATCGCACTTTACATGCCAGTATTTTTTTTTTTATGTTGAAAAACACTATTACAATAGTACTGAGTTCTACTCACCATTGAAAACTTCGTTGAACTCTCCTGGCGGGGCATGGATGACAAAGTTAGCTGCTATGCGTACCTGCAGACAAAAAAAACAAGGTAAAAGGTTAAGGCAAAACCAGCAAAAAATATTAACATAATGCATCAATCTCTGTTACACATTGTCCAAAATGTGAGACCCCACATTACATTTTTATTACGCATTTTTTGCAATAGACAATTCTCACAATTCCCTTCAAGAAAGACAGTCACTTTCATCATAAAATTAAGTTCTGACTCCTTTTCAAGTCAGCTGAAGTTTTAGCTCACCCTAGTGCTGCACTCACTGTAAGTACACCAAAATTCACAATGTAAACAGTGAATATATGTATGCTGTGTGACCAACAGAGGGTGTAACGTTACTGTGTCACTGGTTTGGACGGTGGAGTGAGGCGGTTCAATGTCTCTCTCAGTCTACAGCGCATCATTTTCTCCCATCCTCACTTCTCTTCTGCACAACACTTCCTGTTTCCAGGTCACATGTCAAACTGACAGCGAGACAACAGCCCCTCCCTCCCCCGCATGGTTTACAGCCATATAAGGGCATAAAAATGTGCTGAGGACTCTAGTACACATTCTCTCCCTCGCCCTACCTCTCTCTATCACCGACGGTACAGTGGCTCAGCCAGGTCCCCTCCGTCTCACAAGCTGGTGTATCAGGGAAGTTGTTCGTGTATGCATGTGTGTGTGTGTGTGTGTGTCTGTCCCCCGGGCCCTTATTAGCAGTGTGTGTATATACAAGTGCTCTGGCGCTCGCGCAGAGCTGCAGATTGATTCTTGCTAATGAGCGATGCCGAGAGAAAGGAAGGCACTTGGGGAGGAACGTTTGTGTGTGTGTGTGTGTGTGTGATGTTGAGATCAAAGTTTATCTGCATTAGTCTAATCCTCTGTCATGAGATCATCATGACCCACTTATGTCGAACGTCCGATCAACAATTCGTAACACAATGGAGGTGTGTGCATTTGTGCGAGCACGCGACACCCACACACACACACACACACACATTTTGTTAAATACCTGGTAGAAAAGAAATGCGTTGTTTGTGTATTGAAATCTTTGTGGGAAGAGTAATTTGCATTGGGTCTCCCTCATTAAACTGGATGGCAGTGAGCTTCTCCCAGACACTCCAGGGGCCTGTTCCAGGAATCAGGTTTTACGTTTTATTGAACCCGAGTTAATATCCAAATCAGTTATCTGATCAGCTGTTGAGTGAAACCTCCTCAGATCCGTGACATGGACTGACTGACTTAAAAGTTCTGCTCTGGGTTTTACTCAGCTGCTTCTTGGAACAGGCCCTGGTGACTGAGGCTGTAACTCAAAAACACCACCACTGTCTATCTGTAGCCCATGTGGACTTAAGGGAAAGGATCAAATACGTAAGAAGTCATAAAGCCCCCAAAATGCAATAAGCCCGTGCTGTTTTTCCATGTTTTATCACTGTGTAAATGAAATATCTTTTGGACTTTTTTGACATTTGATAAATTTTATCAATTAATTATTTAGAAAAGTAGAATAATAACAATAACCATCAGTTGCAGTCTCGAGGAATAAATGTCAAAATGCTGGTCGAATCTCCATTATTAGATTTATCTGCAATATTGTGAACATGGCTTTATTCACAACGTTATCTGGTAATGAAAGTATAGTATGCTAGTTAGAGACATATAACATGGAACAGTTCATAACCATGAGAACTGCTACATTACTTCGCTCTATCTCGATCAGGGTGTGTAAATGACAAGATAAACTGAGAGCACCTCAACTAGTTCAGCGCAGATCTCCCCAGATCTGGTTCAAATAAAGTGTATTAAGAGAGTTTAAGTTCAGCAGGACCACTGTAATTACTGCTGGACATTGGGTATATAATCTCATAGTCAGAAATAACAGCATTACACTATGCTGTTCAATGTTTTTTCTGTGTCTTGTCTTGCTGTTTCACTGTAATGTAATATTGGAGTGAAATCCATAAGTCAGTTTTCTGAAACTCTTATCCTTTTCAAGGTCGCAGGGGGCTGGAGCCCAAAGCCTGGATTATACTCCCAAGCAGTACACGGACAGCAGCGGGCAGACATCACGGACGCATCGTTCGGTTTATACTACTTTCTGGAGTCCGCGTTCCACAAATGCACAGTTTCTGGCAAAACTCTACGCAATTTCCCTCCACAAATTCTTGCACATTTGATTGTTTTAAAGATGAATTGTAGAGATGCGGGTAGCGACGGATCTCTTCACGCAGCCTCTCTTCAAATACAGCGTCCATTTTGGCTTTCCATCCTGGAAAGAATAAATGTCTGGGTAAAACACTTGATGCTCATAAACAGTCTGTGTTTGGCACAAAAACTGATTTCAAGACATTGAACACTTTAAAATTTGACTGACATGATGCTCACCACAGACATTTTAATCCTACTGTGAACTGAACAACTGTGTGAACTTGCACAATTAATTGTGAAGCGCCTACAGCTAGGGAGGAGACCAGTAAAGACTGCAAAGGTATGGACAGGGATGGTTTTATAATCACATCTGACAGCAAAACCATACTAACTGTTTTAGGGTGCATGGAGAGGAGAGGAGAGGAAGCCAAGGGAGTGTGATGTGGTTTAAAATGAATCACTGACAGGAGGAGGAGGGGGATACTCCATTAGCAGATTATGAGAAAGGCAATGACTGTTATAAGCTAGTTAAGCACAAGGTAATACTTCCTCTTCCTCTTCCTTCAAGTACCTCAAACCAGTTCTACTAATGTACTGAGACAACAGTCTACATCCTCCTATGACCACACAGGAATGAAACATTCAATAAAAATAATACCTACTAAAAATCTACCTTTTCTTGCAGGTTATTTACATGATAAACATAATCCCTCTATGTGTACAGTGATGCTAGATACTGTTTCAGAGAGATGGCTTTAACCATTTTTCTTCTTGGTTGCCTGTACTGTAACTCATATAATCAAGGAATTAAGTATTATTCTAGTGTTGTAGTGATTGTAAGATGCTGTTGGATAGCAAGATGGTACAGCACTGGCAAAACCACAAACCTATTGTGCAGACAAGAGGAAGTAGTTTGCTTCATGCACTACTTTACCAGCTTTCTAACGCAAAGGAATCTACGTAGAGACTTCCCAGAGACAAAGAGATTAACTAGCGGACAAATGGAAGCAAAGTCATGACCTCCTTTGCAGAGGTAATCACTGTAGAGCAGCAACTTGAATGTTGAGCTGCAAGGTTAAGTATTCCTTTCAATGGCAGTCTGTTACGCTGGGACACTAGCTACTGGGACACTTTGGAGCTCTGAGACCTAATTTTAGGTTTGAGCACTGACTTACACTGTGCTACATGAAGGGCTGAGCTCGAGGCAAAGAGTCTCTGTGGGGAATTTTATTAACTTGAAATTGCTTCAAACTTGCTGTGCTATCAGATAAACTTCCACAAGTAGTCTGACTAAGATAATGCTGATTAACTGTACCGACCCCCGAAAGTTCTACAACTTGACAAATCATTATTACCTCCACCACTGAAGCTGGAAGGTTGTTTTTACCTGTCTGTTAGAAAGACATCTCAAAACTTCACAGATCTGAATGAGACAGTTCCTTTGGCCCTATCAGTTGATTGAAAATTTAGTGATGATCTAATATCTAGGATAATCCTGACACAATTGGCAATTAATTAATGAGTTGATCAACTTAAAATTAACTGACAGCAACTTTAATGATGTTTTAAGTGATAGGGTTAGCCGATCCTAAGAAGTCAGCTGTTCATTTTTTCCGGTAAGCACATTTACAAGCGACTTCGCACAGCATAGGCAGGAGCCTGGTGCAGGCAGGTTCCTGGTATAAGCGGGCATGCATATTGTCCTGGGTTCTCAGATCCCCAGCTCCAAAAAACCAAGATGGCGACTTTCAAGTGAGTTCTGCATTTAGGTGCAATTTTCACGAAGAAAACAGTCCTGGAAGAGAAATAATGAACCACATCTTATGGAGGGTGCAGCTTTGAAAAATTGCACTGCATTGAGATCTCTTTACATAAGCACACATGAACATCCACATCACTTTGTGCAGTTGGGGGAAACAGAGGGACTGACTGCAGTTCGGTGAGACAAGCGGGCTGACAATTGCTTCTGTGTTTTTGTGAGTGAGTGTTATCTAAATATGACTCAATCGCAGTCATCGTCATCATGATCTTGGAAGAAGTCTTTCTTTAGTTGGAAATAAGGGCTTTTCATCTCCCATGGTCAATTCCCTTATATTTCTAAGGATTCACAGGGGGGTGGAGTCTAAGGAATCGCACGCAGGTGTGAGGCTAACCAAGGAGCTGGAATAATAATACTGGAGCTAACAGACACACACAAAGAACATGGCACCCCATGTAGTGTGGGATCCGTGTGTCTTTGTGCTCTCTGGGCATAGACACCAGCTGGTCTCTTTTCTTTCAACCTGCACACTGTATATTCATCCTCATATTACCCAGCAACCCCTCCTTTCCTTGCAACACTCACTCCCAGTACACTATCCCCACCGTAAACCCTCTTAGGGAGCACCCTTTCTTAATCCCACCGACACTGAATCCACACTTATCCTAATCCTGGCATCAAAATCGCCTTATCACGCCAATCCAGATCCATGAAAATAATAATAAAAAATTTAAAAAAACACAGCAGGAATAAAGTGAGGCAATATTTTAGGCCCATGGGCATTTTAAGCTGCATCATCCCCCTGAGTTTGATCCCCTTCCCTGGCATGCTTCCATTTCAATATCCTAGAAAAAGAGGATCCTGTCGCCTCGAAAAGCTACAGCAGAGACAGGGCCAAGTTTTGAGGAAAACCAGTCTGATGTGGGTGAATATTGGGGGGTTGGGTGATGGGCTGGGGTGGGGGTGCAATAATTCATGAATAATAAGTCCACAGCGTGATGGCAGCCGTAGGCTAAACAGAAATGTTCTTCTGCTAATCAAAATAAGGATGTGGCGGCTGGTCGGCTCAAGATTAAATTGAAATGAGGGCTAACGTCTCTGATGTTGGACATAAAAGGCGTCAAAAGCAGAAGCTTGACGCTTTATTGAAGGGGGTTCTCCTAACATTAAAGATAATGATAATTTTTATATAGTCATATAGTGACAATATGCTATACAGAGTAATGACTTTCTGGGGGCACTGTGTTCTTTTTTATACCAGCACCGTGCTTCATATTCACTCAGGTTGACACAATGCCACCTGCTCCACTGCCTTAGCTGGGGGTTCACATATCATACCAGTGATTTTGCAAGTTTCAGTGCATTCAAATCATGAATGCCATTACTAATGACCATTTCAAGTTTTCAGATTGTGTTCCTTCCTTTCAGGCAGTCACCAGATTCAGTTAATCTCAGTCAAGCATCAGTGTTAACTTGTTGATACTTGCACCATCATTCTGAAGATTTTAATCACCTTTAATTTCCTGTCAAGCATATGTGAAAGTTTTGAGTTAAAGCAGCTGTGGCAGCAGTGACAACTCTCCTGATTGTTGCCTTCAACAGCACTTGAGAGTGTGTTGCCTGCGTTTTCATTCGTCAAAAAAACAAAAAAACAATGAAACCCAGGCGACAGACAAAAAGTAAAAGAGGATGTGTCTTCTTTGATACTAGTCGCCAAGGTCAGACATTTTCAAATCCTTTAAATCAATAATAAAATGTAGAAAATATTGATAGATGCCATAGCCCACCACAAGTTATAAGCACCAAAAAAAGATGTCTTAAAATTACTATATTGATAAATGGCAAACGATTTATACAATTATGTAACTGCTCAGCACAAAATGAAACACACATGCTGGATACTTTGGCAGGGATCAAATTTGTGACCTTGCAGTTAATGGATGTACTCTCACTGTGCTGCATAAATACTGAACCTGAATATCGCCGTCATGTCTACTTTAGATATGCACATTTGTCACCTTCAGCCGACACCCCAATGACTTATCCTTACACTGTGCCGGTAAAGGTAGTGTCATTTTACCCCAAGCAGCCAGCTATGCAATATATGGAATATCACTGGCTTGCATTACCACCTCCAGTATGCAGACGCCAGAGTGTAAAGTCCCTGGTCTTAACAAATCAACATTTAGCATTTTATAAGAAACTCCTGGGTCAACCAGGTTGTAATCTGTTTTAGAGCTCCATTTCTTCAATGTGCTTACTGATCTAGAGCAGTGGTTCCCAGCCTTTTTTGTCAGATGTACCCCCACAGCCCTCTCAGATGGGATTAAGCACCCCTTTATCAAACCCCTTTGATAGAAGGAATGGCTTTATGGTATTGTTCAAAGTTTTGGCCAAGTTTGCATTTGTTCTACTGCCATTTGGAATGACAGAAACTGGTTGTTTCAACCATTTACAGTATCTTAACTTTTAGTTTTTTGTTGTCTTTTTTCCAACTAGTCTTTCTGCAGTCTTTCTTACAGTTGACTCAGGCTGTGCGACTACCATAGTTGGAAAGTTATTGTGACAATAACTATAAAGATCCGCATCACACAAATTTGTAATCTTGTGTGTTTACTTGTTATTTTTCTCCTAAACACAAATATGTGGATATACATTACCGAATCATAATTTCTATTTTTTCCAATTAGCTGAGCTTCACAATTTTCCACGTACACCCCCCCCAAGTACCCCTTGGAGTACAAGTACCCCTGGTTGGAAAACACTGATCTAGAGAGTTTCTCAAGCTACTAATGAAACCAAGCAACAAAAGTAACAGCTCTCAAAATGGTCTTCTGGAGAAAACAGTGGGTTATCTGCCCTCAAACAAGGAGGTCCCAGCTTGTTCTAACCTTTAAACAGGGCACCGGTCTGGGTCCCTCAGGGCGTGGTATTCTACCTGAGTGTGTAGACAGAAAAACATAGTTCTTTCCTCATCTCCTGGTCTCTTGCTCTGCTGAAGGCACGTACAGACAGCGCTCCTCTATCTTTGCATTCTTCAGTTCAAGGGAGATGCTGCTAAGTTTTCAGCATTCAACTATGCTATAATATCCCTATGGTCTAAGCCAAGCTCAGGGACACATACAGGATAGGGCTGCCGGGAGTTTCCACTGGCTCTCCACTTAAACGAGGGATGGTTTAATTCAGAGAGTTTTGTAAAAAAAAAAAAAAAAAACAAAGAAAAAAGGATTACACTTTATGTGAGGTTTCTTTCCCAGACAGCAATAGAACCTTCAAACTGGGAAATTTGAGAAGATAAAACTTAATCAAATGAGTTGCTGTGGTCTCAAGTGTAAGAATCTGAGTCATTAAGCTAGTTGGTCTATACTTGAACATATATTTTTCCATCTCCTATCACAAGAAGACTGCATTTTATCTCTATATATTAATGTAAATCTCTTTGTTTTGCAAATTTTTATTTGACTTGTTTTTTCTGCCATCCTAATCTTTGTACAGATCCAGTCAGATGCGTAGCTTCAATACCTAGCCAGGCTTTATTCTACACATGGGATTTAGTGGATTCTGGATCTATAATGCCTTACTGTGCCGTGAGTCCGTGCATTATTTACAATGGTGGCCCCAGTAGCAATCAAGCCACTATAACTGGTATTGTCAGAACCATCTTTGCTCTTAAATGTATGCAGCACATTCAAATACTTAATTTAATTTTTGTACTGCTTGCTTCAAAGAGTTGTCTTTACTCCCCCTTTAGCAGCTGCCTAAGTTGTCACATGTATTGCAGCATTGCTGTCAACACATAAACCTCTATTGGTGTTTTTCCTGTACACCTACCAACATGTAATCAGCATTCTCGATCACACAAACATGCACATACAGCACAAGCTAATTCTTCCTCCTTCCTGGTGATCAACAAGTGAGAAAGGCCAATCATTCACTACAATCAATCTTCAGACAAAGACATTAACAACAAAAAGGGTGCATTTGTGCTCCTAGATTGTACATTTTAGTTGCACTCTCTTTGAAAACTGGAACTAAATGGTTACAGTCTGGAGCCCTGCGTGCTTACACACTCAGATAAAGAGGTTTGAGCCGTATACTACACACAGTATCTCAGACACTGTTGATTACATTTTCAGTAAACTTAAAGGGTGCTGTGTCTCATGCCTCACTGTGGAAATTGCTTCGCCTAAGGGCTTGTAACATGTATTTAGCTTTCTCATTTATCTCTGCTCACCAACAGAGTGCAATGTGGCTTAAGTATGTCATGTGTGCTCGGTTCTCCTGACCACTCCTGAGTTTTCAGACCAAACAGTTCTGTGGACTCCCTGAGAGGAACTGCCCACTGGGGAGCTCCCCCAAGAACTACATACGTTCAAGAGCTTTTTTTCCGTTTGCATTCACACTGCCAATAGGAACACTGAAGTTACATAAGCCGGCCAGTGTTTGGTATAGCAACTCCACTCACAAGATTTTAAGAGTCAAAATCTCGTATTTCCCCCTTTGCATATACACTCAATAAAGCCTGGACTTTACTGTTGGTCCATTTGTCCGTGTTTTGGTCCATTTTTTAAGGCTACCGTTACGACCTGTTACTGGGGTTTTTAAAGACTGGGGTTGCCAGTGCTGCATTGGCTCTTGTGTGACCAATCAACATACATTTATGTTACTCAAGGTTCCTCTTGTGCTGGGAGAATACCTACTCAGAAAATGACTAATAAAGCTTGGGGAGAACTAAGACTATAAATGTACCATCTTACTTCCCCTCTCAAATATATGCCTTTTCACGAGATACTGTATTCTCACCAAAACCACTGTCAGACCACTGTTGCTGACAGAAAGACTGGCTCCTTTCTGAAACAGGAACTTCAGTTTTTCTTTTAACATATTGAAATTTCAAAAAGGCTAGCAAACATATAAGAGCATGTAAAGACACAATGTGTTCTAGGCTACTCAATAGAAGTGTAAGCTACAGCAAAACAAGGTGGGCGACTGCCACTTGCTTATAAATTTAGGCTGTGGTTAGTGGGTTTGTCTACTCTGCCAATCAATTTGCCACGCACCAGATCATTATTTCAGGTCTTTTCTTACAGTAACAAACAATCAAGTTGACAGGTAAAATAATAAATGTGCTTGGTTTCTGTTTCTGGTACCTGCCCAGGCACTCAAGTACAGACAAAGTAACCAACAGCAAACTTAACACATTGAGTAATGACAGTTTCCTGTAATACCCACATTTGGTTTCTTTGCTGTAATCAGGAAGCTGGCAGGCCGGTGCCCAAATGACTCAAAAAGACTATACGAGCAGTACTTGGTATCCGTGGCAGACATACAAGACTCTTCTTGCTGTTTAATCATTTACAAATGGAAGAGACTCTTTAGTAATTCCCGATCAGAGAGCTTTCAGGTCTATTTTGGAATAGCAAAGTGAAGCTGACAGCCACAGCAACAGGACAGACAGGATTTCTCAATCCCCTGGGACACATTTAGGAAGTATTTCACAGATACAAACTCAAAACTATTTATTGTATTTGATACAGACATGCTATCAAAAAGAAACATCCAGGGTTAACTTTTCAACAGTTACCTATAAAAACTGTGTCACCAAGCTGCTTTTTTTTTTTTGAACAGTCATCACAGTAATGTCAGATCATAGCAAGTTGGGATTCCTACAAAGGAAGTTTGCTGATTGGTCATTCAACGTGGTGAAGTACCATCAGCTGAGTGCTAGGAAATTCTGGCTGTGACTCCACCAATCTCTGGCAGGTCACCAAACATCATTTGGAGTTTTCCTTTTATTCTACAAATCATGACTGGCAAGAGAAAGTTATTCAAACTAACTGGGGTATATTGGAAAGTATTGTCACTGTGTTAGGCAGATGAAAATGCTCATTTCCTCCCTTTGCAGTCTAACTCTGAGCTGCACAAAACAGGCTGAGGGGCCAGAGCAGATGGCTGATTGCTCTGAGCTGATGACTGAAGAGAGGACCTTCAAAGTACCAAATGCATCTGCAGTGTTTGCATGGAAATGCTGTGCTTTTAACAGCATGCAGTGGATGGATGCATAATGCAACCTACTTGGTCCCACATCATATTCAGAGAAAGAAATGAACAGCTTCCACCAGCTAAATACTGCATATTGGCTGTGCCTGGTTCTCTACCAGACAGTCAGCCTGGCAGGTCGCCAACCATCTTTCTTTCAGCTCTACTAAGGATGTTAATGATTAATCGGTTAAGAATTTAACCAATTAAAAAACGTATTAACCGATAACGTACGTTTTGTGTACCATTTCTCCGTACTAACCTTTGCAGTTCAGAAAAGCTACTGGCGCAACAAAAGAAGAATCGGTCAGTGGGAAATGGTGAGCCAAGATGAAGAGGGCAAAACGTAGTCCAGCATGGGAGCATTAGACTGTAAATATTAAGACACCGTCTTAAAATACAGCTCCAGTACAATGTCAGTGTTGTACCACCCGAAAAGTCAGCACCCGACGGCTGCAGTGCAAGTGGAAAACTGGAACACCGTCCTCCCAACAAACTATCATGTTGGTGTCAGCTAGAAGAGGCTGTAGTGATGTGTCTGCAGAGGCAATAACTCAGAGGCTTCGCTTTATGGTGGAAAAGGACATGCCTATAAACGTGGTGGACAATGAGGGATTTTGTGAGCTACTGAACTACACTGAACCAGGCTATCGCATCCCCTCAAGAGGCCGCGCTGTGAAGCAGTACAATATTAATTCAAATTAATGTTTCACATAACTAATGTGCCACTAGAATTTTTAAATAATGAATGAATACAACTTAAATTAAGAAAAAGATGTGTGTTTGTATCTTATTAATTATTAATGATTAACTGATAATTGACTGTTAACTTGTTCAATATCGGCTAAGGAAAATGCACAAAATTTGCAACCCTAAAATCTACAAAATCAAACTTTCTGGTCAAACAGTGAAAGGGAAAACTTATGCAGTTTAGAGATGAAAAGAGATCCCGTCCTCTTCACAGCACTAATATCTAATATTGTTTTTACCACAGCTTCATGCCGTTACCACATCTGAAAACATAGGTGGTACATTACAAAATCACACAGTGGCCACTGTCACCTACACACCCTAGTCCTGTAATGAAATGCTTATCTAACAGCTGATGCCTGTGTGTTGATGGGCATGACGCAGTCACACCCACGGGTCAATGAGCTGCCTGAACTCTAAAAAACTTCTGACTCAGACTGATGAGGAACAGGACAAAATAAAACAAGGCCTTGTTCTAACTCTGAATGGTGTATTATTACATAACCTTCAGAGTGGCAGATGAACAGTTCGCAACCATTTATAAAGCAAGAATGCTCATAATGGTTTACTGTGATATTAACAAGCTTTGACTGCAAGGTCAGGATAGACGAGACAGGGTATCAGGTAAACATGTAGGCTATGTAAACCCATTAGGTATGATAGAAAGGCTGCGGCCATGGCTTTTTTTTACTATTTATTAATTGACTAGCTATTTCTGTATTTAATCGTTGAATCATTTAATTAACAAAACATTTTTAAAAATGTTAAATACGCATCACAAGGTATCAGAGCTCATAGAGAAGTCTTGATTGTCTAGAGAAGACAATCAAGTAAATGTTCACGTCTGTATAACTGTAAGCATTCAGTTCTTCATTTTTACCAACTGACTGAAACAATTAAAACCAATGAGCAAATTTAATTAACTGATATATAGTTTCAACAATAGTGCTTCAAACAGCAGTTATGACACTGATATGCCTCCCTCAAAGCTGTTTCCAACGTGCCTAACCAAAAGGCAAACACAGATTAACAGACTAAAATGTGCAATGAATCTAAGGTTGCAAAGTCAACCCATTTAGCGGGGGATTAAAGTAAAGTGCAAGTAGGATTCGCGCAGACAGCACAGACACATGCAACTGAAAGCTCATGTTGTCTCAGGTTGTGTGCGGTCTTTTAAGGAAATGAGAAAAAGAACAGTCTGCCAAACACTAGCAGGGGTGTAAAGGAGTGTAAACTCTGCTTACAGTATGTGGTTTACTACCCAATGTGCAAAACAATTTTCGGTTACACACATATTTTTAAATTAATAAATGTTGGTGTGAGACTTTTAAATGGGGAGAGCACGTATGAATACATATTCTAAACTATAAGTGCTTAGTGTAACGTTACGTGTTGGGTCGTTTCCATCATGTCGTTGACTAACTGGAGCTCATAGTTCCCACATATTTTTACTGACAGAAACGCTACTTATTGGGGGTACAGTAGTTAGCAAGCTAGCTTGTATGTGTGTATTGGTTGCTGTGTTAAGCAAATTAACATCATACTCTGCATACAATAATCTGACAATACACCACTTCCAATATGTTTGTGTAACGACAGAAAAGCGGTATCAAACAGCGAAAAGGGCGTGTTAGTTAAGTCTAGCTATCTTGTTAGCAGGCTGCGGCTATGCTAAACTAACTGGCTAGCGATCTTTGATGTATGAAAACTTCCATAACACAAGCAGCCAGAGACACGGGGGAGAAACGACATGTCCACAGGGCGAAAAAAAGGTGTGGTAGGAAAGCTTAGGTGAATTTATAATATGTACACATGTCCTATTTTGAGTCAGGACCGTACAAGGAGCCTCCGTTTGACATTCGCGAATGAGCGGAAGTTGAGCTAAAAATAATAAGAGCAGAAGCAGCAGCGGTTGTGCTGAGGCCTGGGTTTTTCTCCAAATTTAATTACGCCGGTCGACGCCAGCACGCACGGACACTCGGACCCGAATGCAACTCAAAATTCGAGCAATAACCTTCCCCAGCTGGAGTTTATCTAGTGGTTAAATTGGCGCCTTACCTTTTCCTCGTCGGATAGCTGCTCCTCATGATCCGCCATCTTTTCTTCCGGCACCACCAGCTTGTCAGAGCCCCGTGACGTCATCGCATGGGTGGATTCCCTGCTTGGTTCAGCTCAGTGTTCACAGTTTTTGATTGATGCTCAGTCTGCTCCTTTAGTGATTGTAGCAGCGGTAGTAGTGGTGGTGGTGGCAGCTCTGTTGCCACATGTTTTGCACATACATTTAATTTAATTAATGCATACTGGTATTGGTATATAATAACTTACCATCTATGGCAGTCAGACTGCACAAGACATGCCTCAGTTTTCCACCAACCTGAGTCAACTGTAAGTTGATTAAGACTGTTGAAAAAAAGACAACAAAAAGCTCAAAGTAAAGATACTGTAAATGCTTGAAACAACCAGTTTCTGTCACTCCAAATGGCACTAGTACAAATGCAAACTTGGCCAAAACTACTAAAAAATACCATCAAACAATACCATAAAGCCATCCCTTCTATCAAAGGGGTATGATAAAGGGGTACTTTGGCCCATCTGATAGGGCTGTGGGGGTACGTCAGACAAAAAAGGATGCGAACTGTATAGCTTTCTAACTTGATTTATTTGTTATTTGTGAATATTTATTCTTCTTATTTGTATCCTGTTTCTATCTATCCTCCTGGTCTTTTTTCTTGTGCTGCTGTAATGCAAAATGTTCCTCCTGGGGATCGATAAATAAATAAATAATCTTGTCTTATTTCCTCATGAAGGCAAATTCTATTTATTTTTTTTACAGCTTTTGGATATAAAACAAGGAACAGTTTCTTCTGTTTGCTAACAGAGTTACAGAGCATGTACGGTTCATCTAAGCAGTCATCTGGCAGCGCAGATTGTGCAGTCTTTAATGTTAATGTGTGTCAAGTCAGAAAAGTCTTCTTACTCTATAGCCTGGCACCTGTTATCACTTTTCACCACAAATAAGCACGTTGAAGTGCCTTTAATTTTACATTAAAGATATGGTTATCAGTCTTCTTTTGTCAAGTGCAATCTGACTAAACATGAATGCTTGTTATAATATGTTTTTTATGTTAATGTAGTCCCTCGCATTTACACCGGAGCTTAAGTGCCTTGCTCAAGGGCACCTTGGCATTAGATGGAGTTGACAAGAGCTGTTGAAAGAAAGCATTCCTCTTCCATCCATGAAGATAACGTCATGTTTTATGGTATATGTATGTCTTCTTCTTCATCACAAAAATCTGGGGGAAGCCCTGTGATTACCCAGAGATGCTGGTCACATTGTGTATGCAATGTTTTTCACCACTAGATGGCGAGCTAAGACTAATTTCTAAAGCTAACAGGGTTGTTGTTTTTTAAGACTTGTCTGCTTGTAAGAGGAATGAGATCAGTTTCACTGTCTGACTCATTCCCTTTCATGCTGCCACCAAAAAAAAAGAGATAACATGTAACTTAACACTCAATACAAAAAGCCACAGCCCCACAGAGACACAGGGAGAAACAGAGAAAGACGTTTGTTAAATATTATCACAGATGGTGAAATGATTGTTAGCTTTAGGAGGTTCAATGAGGACTGAGGAGAAGGAAGTCTGGGTGAAAGGATTATTTTAGTCACTGAAGTCTTCTTCATTGCATCTTCCTGATCCATGCAGTATGACACATTGAAACCTAGTAACATCAGTATTTGTTGCCTTTAGTTGTGGAAGATTTTCAGATCCTTTATTTAGGTAAAAGTATCAATACCACAATGAATAAAATACTCCATTACAAGTAAAAGTCATGCATATTTTACTTACATTGTAAAATAATGTAGTGAAATAGAATTATGAAGTAGCATAAAATGGAAATATTAAATACAGTAATTGAGTAATGTACTTAATTACTTTCTACCTCAGGTTGCCTTATTGCCTACTGGCTAGTTAGCTGGTTAGCTTACTGGCTAATTAGCTTGTTGTTAGTTGAATTTTCTGAAGCTACAACAAGCTAAAACAAGATAATACTGTAACACAGCAACCTTTTAGTAGAAGCTACCATATTAGACTATCCACCTCTACTGTAACATTACTAAAATGCCTACAGCTACATCACAACTTGTTTTTTTCTTGAGGTATCTCTGTTTTTCTAGCAAGGTTGTTATTTACAAGTCAATTTGTGAGGTAACTTATAATCCTCCATTGTGCCACAGAATGAACACTTCAAACTAAACTGCTGCCTAAAGGCTAAGTTCTTCCTCAATGCCTTGCCCTTTCCCTCTCCCTCCAAGACTGTAATTTATACCTCCTTTGAAAAGACTCAGTCTTCATGTGATGCCAACACTGTAGCTCTGTGTTTGTTTGGGTGGGGTCACTTCAGTACTCATGTTGCCACTGTATTATACCACTCTGACAGCGGTGAAACGAAGATAGTAATCCGTGTCCTACAACAAGCCTGACTCTGTCCATCCTTCACCATCTCCTTCATCCACGAGTCCTCTAATATACCATTACTGAATCTATCATTCCAGATCTATGGCACCCAGTTTCCAATCTTTCCAGTGCCTTTTCTTCTTTATGTGTTGCATCAAGCTATTTTCTTATTTGTGTCATTTTCATTTCATTCAGGAAATCCCATCAAATACAGGCATTGGTAGTCTTTGTTATGCTTAACATACCTTGTACTTTTCACATAGAACCATAAATTATGATTGATGAAGCCCAAAATTATCATCGAGTCTTTATCTCCCTCCTTAGTGAGGCTCCACCATCAGCACAAATGGCTGAATAATTGTGCTGCTTCAGATTTGGGATGATGAGGCACGCTGGAGGATCAAACCAGGGGATTTTAAAAGCCCTGTAATCTGCCTAGAACTTGAATGGCCCGCAGTGCCGCCATTGTGTCGACACTGGAGCTACTCATCACCTCTAGGGACCAAAGGGAGCATTGAGAACTCAGTTTCTCCGGATCTGAAAAGGGGGCTGCTCTGTGACTCACCCCAAGCCACTGGTTAGTCACCTCGGATACTCATTACACTGGTCCCTCTTAGACAATAATCACCCAGAAGACTCAAAAGACACACAAAAACGTTGAGGTATTAAAGATGCAGAATGATGAAGTGTTAAGATAGAAAAGTAGCACAACTTTTGTGTGCGAGTATCATTTTGTTATACCACCACGCTGAGTGATTGTGTCCCTCTCTGTTCTCCAGCCATCTGAGTATCAGTGTGAGAAATGTCTTCCTGGCAGTACATCAAAGTCCAAGGAGGCAGCGCCATGTAGACGAGTGAGACTGTATTTCCACACCTTCTGACAGTATCTGGTGTAGTCTGTTTTGTTCCAGTTCAATAGCTGCTGTGTTGAAATGCAGGCAGCAGCAATGGCGAAGGATGGATGAGGGTTTGCATAGTTGAGCTAAAGTGGGGGTTTAAACCTGCAGGTGGGAACCTCTGGGTGAGGTCAGGATCTGGTTTTGGGCAATTGCGAAATGATATACAGTATGCTAGCTGTTTTTTAGCCACGCTGGAGGTGTTGCTCTATAGGGATAGCAATGTCGGCCTGTCTGTCAGACTAAAGTATCTCAACTAGTGGATGAATTGCCATGAAGTTTTGTGCAGGCATTTCTGATCCCCAGAGGATGAGTCCAACTGACTTTGGTGATCGCCTGACTTTTCCTCTAGTGCCACCACAAGATTGACATTTTTGTTTTTTAGTGAAATGTCTCAACAGATATTGGATGAATCATCATAACGTTTTGTGCAGACAATCATGATCCCCGGAGGATGAGTCCAACTGACTTTGCCGATCCCCTGACTTTTCTGCTAGTGCCACCGTGAGATTATTTTTGGTTTTTAGTGAAATGTCTCAACAGCTATTGGATGAATTTTCATGACGTTTTGTGCAGACATTACTTTTGGTACAGATATCCATTGTGCCCAGAGGATTGAATCCTAAAGACTTCCCCTGACTTTTCCTCCACCTCCAACCCTCCACATGGCCTTCTGGGACTTTGGTGCCCCACTAAACCACAGATATGGGCTTTCAACGGCAGTCTGGCTGTGATCGCACTCCCTTGGAATTCCTCGGTACACCAGCACTCCCAGTCCTGATTACTGGTCCTTTCACAGCGATTACATTTCTCTCTGAGTGATTGTGGAGGTATTCTGGTGAGGAGGCTTCAAACCGGACTGGTTAGTCAGTGAGAAATTTGATAATTAAAGTTTACATTTCTAGATGAACTTCTCAGAAACACGCAAGACATGATGAAATGACTGTTTGATGCTAAATTTCCTCTGTATCAAATACTGTTATGCATTAGATTTCTCCCCTTACTTATGTGAATGTGACATTGCAAAAGCCTTTAAAGACTATGAATCTGCAAACCGGAGAGCAACAGACATACAGTCTCAGCAGGTGTAACTCATTTCCAGGGTCATACGGTAAGATCTGCTGACCTTGGAGGAGAGTTGATGCTGGAATGAGCATCCTCAGCCAACAAGCCTGTAGGTCTGAATTTAAGATGTGCTCACTATAAAGTACCTGGACCACATGTTGAATTATGGATTTAGGCCTCACTCACACACACACATGTTGCAGCTGAAGGTGAAAAATGTGAGAAGTAGCCCACATTTGAGCTGTTGAAAGCAGAAACAGGTCGGTCCGTGAGAAATAGTGTCTAGCAAGGAAAGAACATTTCTTCTTTCCTTGCTAGACACTATTTCTCACGGACC
Organism: Maccullochella peelii; assembly: GCA_002120245.1. Classification (NCBI taxonomy): domain Eukaryota; kingdom Metazoa; phylum Chordata; class Actinopteri; order Centrarchiformes; family Percichthyidae; genus Maccullochella; species Maccullochella peelii. The sequence continues at coordinate 224,045 of LKNJ01001108.1, read as the reverse complement.
AAAGTGTGCCAAAGTGAAATGTTGATTGTGAAGGAAAATACAGACATCATGTTGTTTTAACAGAATGGTCAACTCAAGCATTTAGTTGTAGCACTTAAAAGCGCTTGATCTTTCTTATTTTAGAACTATTGACATAAATGTAATATTTTTAAACAAAACGTATGAAATAAAACCCCATGTGTCTTAACATAAAATGCATGTACCAGAGGACATCCAGGTCACATGGGAGAAAAGTGTCTGGGTCAAAGGGTCAAAGGGTCAAAGGGTCAAGGGTCACAACTTCTTCTATAGGGAAAAACCTACACTAAGCCTCCAGAAAAGCATACCTTTTTCTTCAAATGTTATCATACCATTCATGAAATGTGTCGCTTGGGGTACTGCACGGATCTTCAAGAGTGAAATCTTCCAGTTTTAGTTGGGACATCGGAGGTAGGAATTTACACTTGTTGCTCCAGTTTTTTTCCATAATAGTTCAGTGATGTCCAGATCTGATAATTCAGGGCATTTGATTTAATCCTAGAGTCTATGCAACAATAAATAAATCGTTTAGCCATGTGTATGAGGGGTATTATAAGCATGGAATATGGAAACATAATAGGGGAAGAGTCTTCATTTTCTAACAGTTGACAACATATATTATGGGCTGAGGGCATCCATTGGCTTCATCCCAGTTCCATAAATAGGGTGAAGGATAAATCATCAGACTCTATTACTTTTCTCCATTGCTCAAGGCTCCAGTTTTTGTGCTCTTTACACCTCACTGTGTGCTGTCTTTGGATAGAGGTGGTTTCCAAATGGCAGCCCTGCCATAAATTCAAGCTCTGTGTTCATGATGTTCATGAAGTTTTTATGGAGTTTTTACAGTTCACACATGTGCTGATCCAATTCTGTCATGATCACTGAGACTTCTGTGGCATTTAGAAATAATCTTGTTTATCCCTGTCATCATATCCCTGTCAGTAAGCTCTGCTGGTGCAGTTTATGTGGCTTATTCTGTCCTGATTTAGAGAATATTCCTCTTGTGTATTTAATCATTTTGCAGTTCATGTGTCTAATGCACCCGGAGATAGACACAGCGTTTCCACTCCTAAAAAAAAGCCACTGTCAGATTTTGACATACTCGATGCAACGAGGATTGTCTTTAGATCGCCGCACCAGCAATTCAGTCACTTACTTTGTCCAATTTAAATCACAGTAGAGAAAGTGACACAGTACTTTGATCTGACAGCAAAATAACAAAGCAGGTGCAGGTGCTGAAATGGACAACATCTGCAAGAGAGGAAAAAAGGGGTTTCTCCTTGCTTGTGGACACCGACTTTTGCCTCTTTGGAACTCTGTAATTTGCCCCTTGCTGTTCTATGAACTCACATATGAAGTCAAGTAGTAATTGCAATCTTTTATAACTGATAAGTGCTGCTAGTTGGTGGCCAATCTATGACTCACTGTTGCAGCTGCAGCGCAACAATACTTCAAAGTTAAAGTACTTCTTTTTCATGTGGTGGTGGTCACCTTATTATGTCCAGCACCCATATGCTGGATGATGTAGGTGCAGAAGCAATGCAGTATCAATAGGGGGCACCAACAATCCAAAAACAAGCCCCTCTGCTGTGGTGTTTGATCCTGATAGATTCAATAGTAACTAAACCATATAATGAATAGCTCATTCAAATCCTTAATGGAGGCAGCCATGGTATTTGTGGTATTTGTGTGTGTGTGTGTGTGTGTGTGTGTTTTTGGGGGGTGTACTTTACCATCCAGTGCCATCTACCTCCCTGGTTTCTCATTGGCCAAAAGTCATTAACAGTTTAATGAGTGTGAGTTGACTCAGCAGGTCAGAATGGTACTGACTTGACTTTGGTTGCTTTATCAGATGATAAGGTTGTGTGTGCGTGTGTGTTCACGTGTGTGTGTGGGTTACATTGATACTCACCCAAGATCTTTCAAGTATCAAACACTAACCCCCTGTGGGCTTGAAAGGTGGCTGTTAGTTTTGCAGTTTCCTCTACTATCACAGAAAACACTGACCAGTGTCGGCCCAAATTCATGTCAGTTACAATTGATTCTGATGATGACAAGTTTTCGTATGGGGAAAAAAAAAAATCTAAATGTACATAGAAACTTTTCAAACCACCCCTGAAGCAAAATCACTGCCCAACTGTATGCTCAGTATGCAGAGGTCTTCCACTTAGGATCTTAAAGTGTAATAATAATAATAAAAAATAATATCGTGCGGGTGAATGGCCTCGATACAATCACTACTACGCAGACTCTGGCTCCAAATGACGTCAGTGGGAGGAAGTGGAGATGCGATGTCCATCTTTATATACAGTCTATGATGCTAACATGCCACATGTAGCACCTTTAAAATGTCTTTTCCACAACAGTTCTGGAGGGCCACTGAAAACTGGACCACAGAGAGGCCTCAGAGTTCAGTCTTTCAAGAGTTGGAATTTATTAAAATATAACACAAAAGCTCTATTATTTCTATATAGACGAGGCTCTTGTACAGTTAGTGAGACCATATACTGTGTGGTGTGACTTTCCAAAACACCTGGGTCGCCAAGTAGCTGTGAAAGGACAACCTGTCCTGACAGCCACGGTCATCATGGCTCAGTTTGACAGAGAGAGGGGGGAAAGTCTAGACCACAGTACTTAGAGGGATGAAAAGAAGAGAGGGGAGCTAGAGGTGAAGGGTCAGAGGTTACCACCAACCAATGGGAACAAAAAAATGGTGAACTTGTGTTAACAAAGGCAGACACAAAAGGCAAGGACTGTGTACTTAAAGTGTTGTGCAAGCATGGACAACATGTGTTGACGCAGTAATCATCTGTCTTTGTCTAAATGACCGTTTTGTTTTTTTAAGAGGGTGAAGGTTTCAAGGCATTTAGAGTCTTTCCAAAACCTACATCAGTGTGTCATTGCATCTGCAGCATCTAGTCACCTACTGTTCATTGTGACACTGATGCATTTGTGGCTTCTGCACATCAATTGCACAATATGGAAAGTATGATGCAGGAATAAACTATGTGAGCAGGTAGTAATTTAAACAACGGGTACTTGTAATTACAGTCCTGTACAGCTGTGCTTTATGTTTGCCTCAAGGGCAGGTGTGTTCAATAAAAAAGATTAACATGGCTGTTATAGCTGTTTGTCGTGTAAAATAAAGGATATAAAAATAGGAGTTAACTCTGATAGTATAGCTTTATTACACTGACAAAGATGATTTGACATTACATAGGAACATGTACCTTCAGGATTTATTTTTATGGACATCAAAATCATACATACACCCACACACAGAACAGACAGTGTTAAGCACAGACAAAGTGGTGGAGAATCACATGATCAAAGTGACAGCAGTCTCTGAGTATCGTGTGTGGGGAGGTGAGGTGGCTCCAGTTTGATCAACTTAACGTTCTTTACTGTTTGCACAATGATCTAGCAGTAATGATCAGATCCACTCACGTTTGTCAGACAGATGTGCAGCTCCGCATGCTGCAAACCCACACAGATCCCTGCGATCGCTTTTCTGTATTTACAAAATGGCAGTGGTTCGTCTCAAAGGATCGATTAGGTGAATTTGTTCATTGTTCGTGGCACTGTTCACTCACCACAGGCCTTCCAAGCGGACCAGATTTAAAGAAGAGGCTCATCATTAATACAAAAATATAGTACAGCAATTTTCTTGTCATAGCAAACATTCATACCTGTCCCTCAATGGCCCAGTCACATTAGCAGCCATTCAGATTTTAAAAAACAAACATAATCTGCTACACAAAGTGAAGATAAAAGGGGCATTGAACACATTAGTGATTTGCAAGTTTTTGACCCATTTGTGACAAATTATGTTTACTTTGCTAACCACTTTGTAAAACATTTTTTTTCTATTGTTCAAAGCAGCCATTAGTTTCCATTCATTTATGTACAATATGAAAATCAGACTCTTGAAACTTGCTTGGGTTGTGAAATCCATCATAGTATATCACATTTAGAAAATGCGCTAAAGGAAGCAGACGTTTGGCTTTTTTCTATTGTATTTTAGTCATAAATGTAAAACTCATATTTAGGAAATAAGTAGTGAATTACTACAGCACACTGATTATACAATTTATGAATACATGTTGCCCCACCTCAGCAATTGGCATTTGTCAGTTCAATCGTCTATATAGTCAATATGATCACCAATTGGCACATCTCTACATTACAGTACGACGTAATGTAGCACACACTTAAAATATACAGTATATATCTGCACTTTAACTGCATTACAATACATGTACCACACGACAATAATATATCACTGACAAAACTTTACCTAGACTAGACGTTGACTGTGTGGGATTACACAACTCAAGCGAGTTTAAAGAATCTGATTTTCATACTGTACTAAATGTATGGAAGCCAATGGCTGCCTGGTATGGAAGAAAAAAAATAGTATAAAAAAAAATGTATAGCATGCTTTTAAAAATGGTAAACAAAAGTGTAAATTGTATGTGAGCTGTGTGGTTGAGAAGCTAAAATTTGCAAACACACTGGTATGCTTTTTTAACATTAGAATGTTTCTTCATAATGACTTAATGCACAGTCGTAAAGATACAGTGATATACAGCTGTCACTGATAGTCACGTGATAACACACTCCTGGTTCTAGGCCAGATGGACACAGGGACCCTTTGAGGTAAAAGTTTAACTTGAGGCTCTTAGTGAAATCTTTAGGGGACAACAAGGTCTTTGTTGAAATTTTGACCAAAAGTTATTTAATTAATAAAATGTTGAAGATTATTTTTTTTTAGAAGTTTAAAAAACCTTCTGGCTGCAAACCCTCGTGTCCTCTGTCTAGGTATTGTTTTATCAGGTACAGCATGTTCTCCGTTATACAAAACAGACCTGACATACCTGACTTACAGTAAGCTCATCCACTGACAGGACATGGTTCTCATTCGTTCTCCTTCTTCTTTTCGAGAAAACCTCAAAGCTTTTTCCAAGTGTGTGCATGTTGTCAGAGTTGTACTGTCTTGACATGACAGGACGTTTCAGGTTTAAAAACAACAACAAAAAAATAAAAGGCGCTTCTAACCCTTTTCACTCTGAAACATCTGGGGCTTTCACACTAGTGAGTCACGGGCGAGTCTGCAAGATGTTTTTTTTTTTACTTCCAAGCACATCAAAAGCTATTTGTCCAAAGATAATTATACAAATAAAGCATCCAGTGAAATGCACACAGACAGCAGGGGTTTTTTTTCACATCCCACCTTACACCTACACTGCCCTTCCTCTATTACCGACCTCCAGAGAGCCTTGGTTTACTTACCCGAGGCGTCACAATCTATCAAAACACGCTTCGTCACAGGGCATGCAAGGGTGGCACATAGTCTTGTCGATGGTGTGTGCAGGCGTGACATTTTCTACACGACACAATACACGGTCATTTGTCAAACATTCACATTACAGACAGCGAAAAGGTCCGAGCCACATCCGCGTATCGAAGCACATCGTGCCACCCAGAGCAGAGCAGAAACATGAAATCTATCCTCTCCCTGCGTGGGTACAGCAGTCAGTGATTTGTTGGGTGTTTGACGAATAGTGTTGTGCTTCTGTGAAGTGGCTTTGTCCGCTGGGACTCTTCCAGGAGGAGTTCCTGTGCCTTGTAATTGTCTTGTAGAGGACGCAGGAAGGCCGACCTCACGCTCCCCGGGGTCAATGAAAGGTCAGCCGAAGTCGATTAGGTCAGCCCTATAGTTCATTGAAGGCCCTGTCATTTGGCGATGCTTGAGAAGGTCAAAGGTTGATGATCTATGTACATTGAGTGAACAGTCAAAGCTGCAAAAACTGTGTTTTTCCTCAGCATACAATGTCCAGTGTTTGGCAAGTACATACAGTAGTCCTTCATCACCTCATGGCTTTCTTCCTGGCTCTTTCTCTCAGCTTCTGAGTCTTTTTACACCTGCCATTCTTCCTTCCGTTTTCCTCTCTCAGGTGCAGCATTCTAGCTCCACGTGGCAAAAGAGGGGGGACTGGGTTGGCAGGGACGTGGAGGGGTCGGAGGAGGAAGACGAAGAGGAGGAAGTGGTGGTGGTGGCGGGGGAAGGTGCGAGCAGGGAGGGGTAAGGGCTCATCTTGTCGATGTTGACGTAGGTGGTGTTGAGCAGGATGTAGTGCTCCCCGCTGAAGCTGGAGAAGATGGCGGAGATGCGCGACACCAATTCGGTGAAGGAGGGCCGCCGCTCCGGCTTCGGATGCCAGCACTCGATCATCACCGTGTAGCTGGAGGGAGAGGAAAGGAGAGGAGTCGGAACAAAACTCAGGCAGGAGACACCGGAGGAGCAAACGGGTTTTAGTGCTAAAAAAATATTATCTTTTGCATATTTCAATAATTACACAAGACAAATACGTAACACCTGTATGGGTTCATTTCACAAAAGTGCATTTTACTGGAAAATTGTACTTTTTGTGGAGCACTTTGGCAATATTAGGTGTTTTCGGACCGGAGGAACTTTTTCGTAGTTCTAAGAACAGCTGGAGGAACCCTCCCCTTCTTATTGTGTTCGCACTGTAAGAACTGGGAACGATCGTAGTTCTTAGAACGCCGTTTTGAGGGACTTTTTTTTTTAGCTCCTACTTCAGAGTAGGTACTCTCTAAGCACAAGAGGAACCTTGGGTAACGCAAGTGTTCGGTGATTGGTTGAACACATGAGCCAATGCAGCACAGACAACTGGTATCTTTAAAAACCTGTGTAAAACGTCAGCTGTGTAAACAACAGCTCGTAACGGTAGCCTTAAAAAATGGACCAGAACACGCACATATGGACCGTAGTTGTTGTTGTTGTTGTTGTTGTTGTATGTCACGCAGAAGTGACGTTGCTATACCAACCGCCGGCCGGCTTATGCCACTTCAGCGTTCCTATTGGCGGTGTGAATAATAAAGAGAGCGGCAGTTCCTCTCAGGAAGACCCAGAACGGTTTGGTCCGAAAACGCCTGTTGTTTCTGAAATAGCAACTTGCACAAAAGTAAAATTGGACTGAATGTAGCACTAAAACGTTTAGTCAATCGATTCATGGATCAATCATTTTTGTTTTCCTCTTGTTGAGTTATATGTTCCGTAGTTTCTCTTATTTTCATTTGCTATTTCAGTTGTGATATGTTTTGACATTTTCCTTTTCTTTTTTTAGACTCCAGTCTGCAGCATGAAGTTCTGCTTCTCCTCTCCGCTTGTAGAGTTTTTTCCATGTAACAATAAATCACATTCATTAGCCCCCATTTGAGCCAGGCAACTTTACGCTTTCAGCTTCATTCTAAAATGCTACAATAGATATTTATAGTTCATTTAATCACCCAGTAGTCGGCAAACAGACTGTAAGTTATTCCTCCCTCAATGAAACCAAAAGGTCTTACAAGTGCTAATTACTTCAATGTGTCTCAAAGATAAGTTTGATTTTCACACCAACAATCAATCATTTTAATCATTTTGCAACAAAGCTCTTTACCCTGTCAGAAGTTGACGCCTCTGATATTGCCATTATTTTTTCTCTCTCCCTGACTTGGCAGAGCCACTCTATCACATTACCACACGTCCAAGGTATCTGTGAGCGACTGCTATCACCAAAACATACTGTGATCAATCAGGAGAGAAGAATTGCGGGAATGTTTGCAGACGTGCATCACCTCCTGATGTCTCTGTTTAATTTACAGCTTGGGAACTTTGGGCCTCTGCCTCCCTCACCTGAACACTCCCACTCCCCTCTAATTTCCACACTATAGGCATGCAGTGCCTCTCATGAAGTTATCTGCATGGTGTGAGATCACACTTGGCATTTGTTTCACAGTACCAGTGGGTTTGGAGTTTAACGGATAAGGGCAATTACCGGCAGATAGCGTAGTGTTAAGTGAGTTGATGTGTGTGCTGTATTGACACTGAAAGACTTTCTTGTGATTTGATGTGACATTTCTATATAAATAACTGTATGTTTTGCTTCTTTCCATCACTCATTACTTGCAAAATAGAGGTTTGCTCTTATTTGAGCCGCGTCAGGTAGTGGTGACATTTTATCAGCCGAAAAGATACATTTTTCTAAAGATTGTAAATAAAAGTTTAGTTCGGAGCTACCACCACAGATAGAAAACACCACTACGTTCACCTGAAGAGGTCTGGTTTCACCGCAGCATGTCAGTAGATTTTGCCTGGCAAACTCTGATGTGAACAGATCCAATGAAAAAAAACAAAAAACCTCAAACTCTGTTGACAGAAAGCTCAAGGAAAAAAAGATCATCTCAGAACTGCCAACACTTAACTACCACAGCAACAAGTGCTTAGCAACAAAAAGAGACAAATAAAAAATAAATACTATACTGGTATTTTCCATTTTAAAAAAACGTGCTTTGTGTTTTCTGCTAAAGCAAGAAATGTGACTTTTATTTGACCCACAGCTGCGATGAGATGTAACGCTCGACTGAAGAGACAGAGGAGCTGTGAGTGCGTTTAAGGCTTTGGCTGAGGTGGATGATGGATGGTCTAAACTTGAGTGGTTTTTAGTTATGACTTCCACTGCTTATGTAGCTCTTTCACCTTCACAGTTTTTCCCTGCTGCCCTCTCCTGATCTCAGACTCCACTTCTCCTCTTCATTATGTGTTTCAGTGCTGCTCTACAGTATATCGCTCACACTAAGTGAGCCGTGGCACTTTGCTGAAGGAGATGAATGACAGGTGAAAGTACGAATATATATATATATAAATATATATAGATATGTGTTTGAGTGTAAGTGTGTGCGGGCACTTACAGGGCGTCAGGGCAGAACTCGGGCTGCAGCAGCCTCCTCCCCTGCAGGAGGAACACGGTGATGTCGAAGGAGTTCACATCAGAATATGGTGGGGCGCCACGGGTCATCAGTTCCCATAGCAACACGCCAAATGACCACTATAGGAAAAACAAGAAAACAGAACTCCTCATCTCCCTATTGTGCTTTTACATCTTCTTATTTACATTTGTAATTTTCCATTACTCATGGGCTACAAATGTGACAGAGTCCTCACCACGTCTGACTTGGTGGTGAACTTGTGTGTCTGCAGACTCTCCAGAGCCATCCATTTGACGGGCAGCTTGACTCCACTCTTGTTGTGGACGCTGTAATATTCTTTATCGTAAACGTCTCTAGCCAGGCCGAAGTCTGCCACCTTCACTGTGTAGCTCTCGTCCAGCCTGTCAGGACATAGATTGATATGTTTTTCCTTCTCCCTTCTGTTCTTTTTCATTTTCTTTTCATGTCAACAATGATCTCCTTTTCTCACCTTGGTCTTGCTCTTATACTCTTTCCTACTTGACGCTGTTGTATATTCTTTAACATTCTCTTGTATTCTTTCTAAGTATATGAATATGCAGCACTATGCCTTTTCTGTTCTCTTTTGTTCCCTTTTCCAGACGTATTCAATAGGGCTGCAACTAACGATTATTTTCCTTATCGATTAATCTGCCGATTGTTTTCTAATTAATCGTTTAGTCTATAAAATGTCAAAAAATTGTGAAAAATGCTCATCACAGTTTTCCCAGAGCCCGTCCTCAGATAGCTTCTTTTGTCCAACCAACAGTCCAAAACCCCAAGATATTCAGCTTACAATCATAAATGACAAATAAAAGCAGCAAATCCGCACATTTAAAAAGCTGGAAAAATGACCGACACGATTAATCGACTATCAAAAAAGTTGGTGATAAATTTTCTTTCGATCGACTAATCGTTGCAGCTCTAGTATTCAATTCTATTTTAGTCTAATCTATTGTAGCTTGCTCTATGTATAATACACACTTGTTTAATACTGAATGAATAAATGTGAACTCACATGCAGTTCCTGGCAGCTAGGTCTCGGTGGACAAACTTCTTGCTGGCCAGATACTCCATCCCTCTGGCCACCTGCAGCCCGAAGCCCATCAGGTCCTTCACTGTTGGGTTCTGTAGGAAACACAACCATCAGAGGACTGGGAGACAAATAAGAAATAATAAGAAATAATTTGTGCTATGCTGACTCATCTATGCAGGATGTACTGTTGCAAATTCACCACAGCATGTATTTATGTCTCAATATGTACTGCAAGAGCCTGTGAACACATCACAACATGCATGCATATAGCTTGTGTGTGCTCGTACATGTCCCTCATCGCGGATGAAGTTGCGCAGGTCGCCATGCTTCATGTAGGGCAGAACCACCAGCGGCGAGCCCTCTGGCGGCAGGCAGATTCCCAGCAGAGAGAGAACGTTTGGGTGGCTGAAGTCCTTCATGATGATCCCCTCCTTCAGGAACTGGGACACCTCCTCCAGATCTGTGATGCCTTTATAGAAAAACATATTAACATTTTGGAGATGAAGAAACGGTTACGTTCTAGAGCAAGTAAAGGGCAGGAAGAGTTGGAGATGTGGGGTATTTTTTGAAAATTACATTAATCATTTAAGTGTGGAAGACAGGGAGCTACTCTGCTATACTGACATCCTCAGGAAGATCAGTCCTTATACCTTTGGAAAAAAAGGATGATGATGGTGTCAAGCGAAATACTTAAAAAAACCCTCCCCGAATATCCTCACCCAGACGTGACCCACGCCAAACTCCCATTTGCCAATTGCATCCCTTCCTCTGATGTCCCGCACTTTAGCCCCACTGGCTCTGCTGTAATCTGCTTAGAGATGGAAGCTCTTTAGGCCTGGAGAAGCCAGCTGATTGGCCTTAAACTGAGGTTAGAACCCAACGATAGAAAGAGATGACATTTGATTTCAGAGCCTCCATTTGAAAGTTAATTGATTATGTTATTGCTGTGTGGAGGACGGATATTCCTGTCTCTATCATGCACTAATCATTCTGGAAACACAGTATGTGTCTTCGGCTCTCCTACTTTCAGCTATTTGTCTTAGTAATGAGCATTAAAGCATCAACTAAAGGTCTCAAATGTAACAAAAGAATGTAAAAAACAATGACATGGTGCCCTGAGAAGTCACTAAACTTAATTAAAGGTCCAAATCCCAGAGGACAAAACCCCAGCAGGCCGAGCTCATCCCGCCCCACTGTGGCTGGTGGCTCCTTGTGACTGCATTGAGCTTTCCTCTATATTACTCCGGCATCAATCTCCCTGGTCCAACTGACAGGTTACACGATTAGGGGGGACCCTAATACCGTCCTCACCATCGGACGCTCATTCATCACCATCAACTCAGCCAAAAAGGATTCAGGGCTCTGATGAGATGAAGTCCTTAATGCTATTGGAGCGTTGTGATATCATACAATAAGTATGCAATATAAGCAGATAGAATAATTATGGTTGGATGTGAATATGTTTAGACAAGGAGAGAGTGTGCTGAGTGTGTGCGTTCTGAGGGGGAATCTGCATTTGATTGTAAATCATAACTAGGGTCCCTATAGACAAACAAAACATAAAACATTAACGTCAGGAAGTCAGGTGCATTTTGTTAAACCTTAGCTCACGACAAGACGTACATAAATAATAATGACCTATAACAGTCAACAAATAGGACAACACATTTTTTCAAGGCTGCATGCTTTTGAAAACACTTCTAAGTTAGATGTTTTTTTAGCATGTCATGATTTAAAACCAACATACAGATACAGCAACATTAGTTGGTTGAATTTAAAATATGTAATTAAATGTTTCTGGTAGCAAAAAAAACAAAATACCTTAAAGGGAAACTCTGGTATTTTTAAACCTGGGCCCTATTGGTACATATTTTGGTGTCTAAATTACTAATACGTAAAAAAAAAAGTAAAGTTTTGGAATTGGTCCAGTAGATCACCTCCGCCGGCATCTGCAAACGGGCTTCAATGGCTGCAACGTAATCCTTTGGGACAATTGCGCCCGTGAAAAGTACGTTCACCAAAATTGCTTGTTTTTGCCACTGACAGGCTCAGATTGTTATTCCAAGCGTCTGACAACATTATGGAAAGGATCCCTACAGAGACAAAGATCCTTTTTGTTTAACCAGAAACAGAAAGTCTTGCTCAAGGAAAAGTCTCGCTCTGTCGTCTTCCTACAACAACTCAACCTCTTGTGAGATTTCAGAATTTGTAAAAATAGGGCCCAGGTTTAAAAATACCAGAGTTTCCCTTTAACTGCAGGAACCCATGACATCAGAAATAATGTAATTCCCATGTTCAACTTTCAACTGTAAATGGAAGCAGTAACACTCTATGCTACGTAAAAAATCTGCATCACAAAACCCCTTCAGCAGGGCACTTCACCCCCAAACTTCTCCAGTAAAACTGCGAAAAGCTACTGGGAAGATGGTAGGGATGAATGTGTAGATATGTGAAGCAGGGCATTGCTGAAAAACTACTTTTAAGCTCAGCACACTGCTCTTGTATCGTTTAAGGGGAAAATGTCACTTTCCTGATTTCTACAGAGTTTAAGGTAGGGTAAAAGGGGTTTGTACTTACGGTTCAGGGACTTGACAGCACAGTGCTGCTTCTGCCCGTCTGGCTCAAGCAGAGTTCCATGGAAAACACAGCCAAAGTGACCTGCAGGTTACAACATGATGTATTAGTCAGAATTTGTCAGCATCAGTGAGTTGAAAAGCTCATGTTCAAACCTGTAAAGTCCTTCCAAGTAACATTTCTTCACCCCACACAAAATGTGCTCTCTCTGAAAGAGGTCCATTTTAGACGGTGACATGTGAGATGCACCACTTTCGGTCCTGATGACAATGAGGTTCAGCTGTGAAGCAGGTGAACAATGGCAGCCAGGCCCATGTCAGTTGGCAAGAATCAGTTGGTTCTTGGATGTTAACCAACAATTTCTTGTTTTGTTTAGCTTTTTGAGCTCACATGCGAGGCAACACGTTGCCTGTCACCAGTGAGTTTCACCTGGGAGGGAGGTTCTGGCTCCTACCTAAGGACGTGATCCCTCACCAGCTTCCCACCTCCAAACATAGCCATGTGCTGTCTTTGAAAAGCACGACCAAGCCGGGGGTACCGTTACTAGGAACTGTATCTTTTCTCTGCTTTGGTGGGTGGGAACTTTGACCCTGCACTACCAGTGCACCCCATAAACCAATGATTTAATCACAAACCTGCCTGTAATGGCTTCCTAGAACCCTTGAGGCCCAAGCAGAATAGACAGCAGACATAAAATGTGATGCTTCATTGGTGACACTGCAGCACCACCATCTGAACTTCACCATGACTATGAAACATCACTAGAGCATGTACATTTGTTTTGGCACGGCACCGAAGTACATTGAGAGCTACTGACAACCAGATTCCAGTCATTTGCACATGTGAACATACTTGGCCAATAAACTTAAATCTGATTCTGATCATATCTTCCATGACTAGTTGCTTAATGTACCCATAAACGAGTGAGTAAACCACAGTTTCTAAATCTTGCCCATAAATGGTAACAACTGTGTGGCACCATCTAAATTACCAACTTAGCTTGCAGGAAGACATTGCAGGCGATTTTTGGATTTTGTGCAATCAGCATCCTTCATTTATATCTTGGCTTGTTGAAGCCTTCTTCTCGACAGAACCACTATGATTAAGATCATGCGTCCTGCCAGTTGGCTTGATGATCACAGCACTTCTAGAATTCAGATAAACATATTTCTGTCTACTGCTGACACATAAAAATTAAAGTTTGGAGCAGAAGGATCAAGGTGATTTCATGCAGTGCATGCAGCTTTTTATGCACACTGGTCCACGGAAAACAACCGACTGGTTTGAAAACAAGTATGTCTGACCCTTGTATGTGTGTTTTCTCTGTTTTCACCCCTTTAACAGCTAATTCTGATTATCTTAAATTACCATCACCCTCACACTAAATCTGCCCCCCAAGTAACCCAGTATGAAGTTTTAGTCATTAATACCTCACACAAGCTAATAGGCTATGCCAAACCCCCTTGAGTTATTGTGCAATTTATTGAATTATATCTCTTAAGACATGAGGGCTCGCCCCAGACCGGGAGGGGTGTAGGAATAAAATGAGCGCGGCGTTCTCCTATCACGTCCTCGCAGATGGCTGAGGGTTTTGGATTACGACTCCCAACAATGGACCCTGGGAATACTAGCTGTGAACAAATCATCCTACGCCACTTTAAAAATCCTGCCTCGAAATCCAGGCTCTTTTCTTCAGGGGATAATTCAGCGGAGGGGGGCAGAGGGCTGTTTTCTGTGACATGGAGGGGTTTGGGGTCTTTCTCCTCTTGATGTTGAATTTGATCTGTGGGTCTGACCCGCCTACTTAAACAGCACAATATGAGCTGATTTTGTGTCTGCATGTCAAGCTTGCGGTTTGATAAAGCAGGCAATTAAGCTCTTTGTGGGCGACTTTAGCTTTTGTACAGCTTTATATAAATCCCAAATTTAATCTAAGTACGCTGGATAATAGTATCACTCCACATCAGCTACAATCCAACAATCCGACTTGAAAATGGATGACCAGATTTTTTCTCTCTCACTTGCCTCTCAGGCTTCCGTATTTATCTGATATTGCAAGAATACAAATATCTACACAGTGTAAGTAAGTGGGCGTAAACTTACTGACTCTTGATAACTAGCTGATTGATCAAGTTTTTAAATATGAGGTTTTCAAGTTTTTTCAAGGTTAGGTCAGGACTTTTTTATGGAACAGGGTTCAAGGTTCAGGTTTCAGGTTGATGTGCTTCAGTAGATTAGCATGAACACATGGATGGATTAATTGCTTTTAGGCGAACACTGACTGGTCAGACAATATTTCATGCTTTATTGAATTATTTACCTCTTTTATTTTTCTTATATTTATGATTATGCACATCCATTTGTAGCTGCTGTAAGCTATAATCCTTTATATAATCTTTAATGGGCTCTTCAGTGATAACAGAGCATCAAAAGCACTGCATCACCCTCATGTCCTGAATGTGTTCTGGCATTGTTGCTACACTGGCACTTGAATTAATGATTGCACAGTTCTGCATATATGCTTTAAAAGCTTTGACACAGCAGTTTGTATCAACTGGATCTTTATATATAACATTTTCAGCTAAATAAATGTCTGCTTTGTTACTTTGTTTACCACATTAGCAGCCAGTAGCTCCTTCCTGGGAAAAACTCCCTTTTTTTTTTTGCACAGGAAATGGTGCATTTTAAATTTGCTTTTGTTTAGAGTAAGAAGAAGAAGAAGAAACCAAACTGTTTGAGCAACAAGTGATGAAAGCAGTGCTAAAACACTACAGTAATGTCCAATTAGCCTAAAATATTTTACCAAAATAAAAAAAACATTACCATTAGCCAGACGTAGTGATATGTAATATTTAAAAATGATCAGTACAGAAAGTATTTGTGACTGACCTCTGCCGATGACCTGGTTGAGGTGGAGCAGCAGCTGCTCCCTGGCGATTACCACGTGCTGCACCTCAGTAAGCAGGTCTGGGTGGAGGCAGGACGGGTCGATGTGGACCGGGGCCATCAGTAGGGGTGACACCAGCTCGCCTTCCATTCCCAGACCCATCCCTATCCCACCTCCCAGTGCACCCAGTCTGGGAGACAGCAGCTCCCCGTTGCCCCCGTAGATGGGAGGAGCCCGGCATGTCTCGGGCCTGTCGGTGCCCTGATCTGGAGAAGCAAAGGAGATGGAGGGGGGTCAAAGGTCAGTGACTTTATCAGCGGGGCCTCCAGAGGTCAAGGTGTGTTACATGAACAGAAAAGGACAGCTACAAAGGCAGAGAGCAACTTGACACTGTGATGGAGGGTAGCTAAGGTGGAAAAACAAAGTTTCTGATTTCTCCTGTGATGCTGTTGGTGGAAGGAAAATAAATGCAAAGAAACTGCATGCAAACATATCTACACTTTATTCAACAAACAGAAGACAGAGAGGACTTACAGACATAATGGTGAGCTCAAATATGGACTGCATATGAATTTTCAGCCACTTATCCTACACCCCAACTCTCCCTGAGGACAAGCATTAGTTCATTAGTAAGTCTACCTTCTCAGATTTTAAGCCTTTCAAGTGACTTTTTAGCAGCAGGAAAATTGCTTCAACCATCATACTCAGGATCATAATACATGGAGCACCCCTCGCCCTCAGGACTCAAGCTTAGAAAACCAAAACCACAGGTGGCTCTACAGACTCCATAAACGTTCTGGAAGACTGGCCTGTTGGTCGACTTAATTGTGATGAGAGCTCAGACTCAAAAATGTCTCACCAGCAGAGTTTCTGCTGTGCTCACACTTGAGTGATTTGTGTTAAATATGACATGACAGTTGAACAAGCAGGGATGCTTTTCATTTTCTTTTCCACAGAATGTGAAGTGACAGAAAACTGTCTTCAGCTAATAATCACTCTGCAACGGACAAATCAACTGAAGGGAGGTGAAGATATTTAATGTCTAAGTGTTTGAATCGACAGGCCATATTATGCAAAACCTGTTATTACCAAAACTTTGCATCGTGCTGGCAGTTCCACTAATTAGTGCTTTTCTAACAATCACTACGTGTATGAAAGGGGTCACTCACAAGGACGAACCCACAGAGAATTATCATTTATTCTGCAGCTGCATGGAGCTTTTTTATAGCCTGACATCGCCAGACCAATTAGTACAGAACCTCTCACTTCATTTTCGATTTCCAAGGGGTGTTATCAACTGGTGCAGACTGAAATGCCGCTGGACACAATTGGATAGATCTACAAGCAATCAGAGCAACAAAACGTGTGACAGCAACAGCAACAGGAGGCACATTTAGATGAATCTGCACCATGAAGTCAACAATCATTTGATTACTTTTGATACAGGAATAAAAAAAACGTGAAGTTATGAAAAATGTTCCTGGATGTTTATGTGTCATGAACATCGGAGATACCACTGTCAAGGTAAGAGTAAGTTGTACTGTTTCCAACAGTATGTATAGTACAGAGTTACCAGGAAGCGGCAACACTGGGGTTATGATGATCTACACTGGGTGCATGGATGATTTTAATCAGTTATGTCAAAAAACACCCAAATTATTCAAAATCTTTCAAAAGCTTTCATTTCCTTAAGGCTACGGGTGTTAGTTCAGAACATGTATGGCATGCCGGCTAGCATAGCGTTCAGCCCCACAGGGAGGGAAGCAGGTAGATGGGAGGGAGGAAGGTGGGAGGTGGGGGTGGGGAGGGGCTTATCTGGTTGACCTACCCTCCAGCAGGGTTGTTCTATAGTCGACTGACTCGTGGGAGACCATTTCGTTAGTGGGGCTGACGCTCCTTGCGTTAGCCAGCCTGTCCAGATGCTGGATGTGACCCCGGCCATCATACCACACCTCAGACAGATCTAGAAGTAGAGGGAGGGTGGGGTGAAGAAGGAATGGCATAAGACATAGGGAATAAGAAGTGCGTGGAAGGAAAGGTGAGAGGAGAGAGAGACAGAACGATGAGACAGAGAGAAAGTGACGGAGGGAGTGAGGGAAGTGAGAGGGGCAAGAGAAGAAGAGAAGGATAAAAGATGAGAGAATCACTAAGAAAGGCAAAGCGTTTCACCAGTGCAGCACACACACACACAAACTTACTGTAAACCCACCAGGGAAAACAAAACCCAGCAGATGCACATGCACACACACACAGGCAAAGACACACATTAAGGATAACACATCGGGACTGGGGTCAGCTCACTTTTGTTCAAACTACGATTGATTTATCACTGATACAGAGCAGTATACTACATGCATATACTGTACATGCATAATGTATATTATATTTTATAGTTTAATCTCTCTCTGTGTGTATATACATATACTGTATACACTTATATGTCACTAATTTCACATGTTTATTTTGTCATATTTTTATGTTCCTCTTATTTGTGGCAGGTAAATTATGACCATTATGATCATTTTCCTCCTTCTCTCATTCGCATACTTCATTCTTTTTGGTACATTTTTACAATTTACATATTTTCCTCTGTTCGCATTTGCCTGCTTCTGACTCGTGCTGCTGCCTTCTTATGGAAAAATATTTAAAAATTCACTAAATTTGCAAATATTCCTGCCTGTCATGTCACATGTCATAAATTAACCGGACCTGACCTGACTGGAGAGTCTGATTAACATAATATTTCAGAGCAGATAACATTACAAAAGGACTGTGAAATCTAGATTAAAGCTGAGTTTAGGATGTCAGAAGTGAACCCGACCTTTGACCCTATGAACCCAGCCACAACCTAACATCTCCGCTCTTACCGTCGATGTGTTTGTTCCTCCTCCACATGAGCAGCGATCCCAGCAGCAGCAGCAGCAGGCTGACACACATGCAGCCCACGATGAGGCCTGTGTAGTCCTGCTCCTGAGCCAGCGTCACCTTGCCCAGATGCCTGATGGAGTCCGCCTGGCGCCACTGAAAGAAGCGAAGGAGTTTGGGGTGTCATAGAGTGGAGGAAGTTCATTTTAATAACATTAATAATTACTATTGAAGTACCCTCCATCCATAGGGAGGTCGGAGGTCAGGTAGCTGGTAAACATTCAGTTTAGAGGTCTGAATCCCAGCTCAACAGGACTGACATTAACTAATTTGGGCTCATTTTCATGTGCATAATGTCGATTTGGGGAAGCTTGGGCCTAAAATACAAACTTTGAACCCTAAATCTTGATACATGTGCTGCATGAGTGACATCAGCAGGTCACGACTTGGCAGCAGTGATAGCAGCAAGTGTTGTTGATAAAATGTTGAAACGGCGAGCAGGAGCAGTGGTTGCAGTCAATGCAGTGAGCAGCAGTGTTACCACTCTGAGAGCAATCAACTGAAATTAGGCCGCCTTGTTGCAAAAGGATGGTCGGATACGGGTTGCTTTATGTGAACAGAGTGAGTGAAATAGCACGATTCCTGTACAATTACTGCCTGTTTTCCTAAAATTGTAGTACAGAGTCAAAAAAGTGTGTCACTGTCCAAACCATAGGTTGTACATAAAGATGAAGAATCAGAAAAATACACGTACATGTCAAATAAAATTTTCCCAAAGACGGTTTCTGTCATTTTAGGTCGTTCTTATCACGCTGATGTTTGTTCAAGTGTTCATTTTTCTGATAAAGTTTTGTTTTAATCAGTTATTTGGTGCGCTCGCGATTGGTTCGGGCGGGTGTATGGGAGGGACCTTGATATGATCACTACTGTGCAGACTCTGGCTTCAAATGACGTCACCAGCACAAGATAGCAGCGCCTGTGTCCGGGATATTTTGGCTTCATTTTTGTACAGCGGGAGGAAGTGGAGCTGCATCGTCCAACATTAAACTGGCATTCACACAAATGGTATGCAATAACCCACACACACACACACACACACACACACACACAAGGTGTGTTGCCACAGTCTGGAGGCAGATTACATCAGTGATATTGCTTCTGTCATTATTAGGTTTAGTGGAAATGAGGTTTCTACTGCTGCCTGCTGCTGCAGATGGGACAGTGTGCGTGTGTGTGTGTGTGTGCGTGGGTTCGTGGAGCTAAGGGATATTAGCTGACCATCCCCCTGAGATAAAGGCTTTCGTCTGATGGCCAGTTCACAAGTCAACAGCGATGAGGCTGGTATCGTCTGGAGCATCCAATATTAGTTTGTATCATAAAGGTTAGACATTTCTCTTAATATCAAACCTCTAATAACCTACTTGGATGTTTAGAGGCTGTTTGTTGTAAACACGGATGCTACATTTCTCTACAACTCCCAGAACACAAAATATGTGATGCATTTTAAAAAAAGTTTGAAAGAAACAAAGCGATGTGTGAGATTTAACAGTGCATATAGTCAATGTGTGACGTCTAATGCAGAAACCTCTTTCCCTTAAGGTGCCTCAACTATTTCAACTACGGTTTGATTTCCTACATTTCCAAGAATGCCTTTTCACAACCCCTTGAAATTGAGCGAGAACTCAATGTGATCTTTTTTTTTTAAAACCTAAAATATTCTCTCCTGTTCAAACAGTTTTATCATTAATAAAAGACAGTGTGTGGAGGGGTTTCCTCTGACATTTCTTTACTGTGCGGCCCCTTCTCACGACTCAGAGGATGCTTGACTTATATTCAAGTGACAAGACAGCTGGATGCTGAGCCCTTTCACTCAACACACTGTGTAATAACTTCTCCCTGAGCTGGTTTTATAAGGGACTGCATTAGGACAGGAGAGTTATTGAAGTTTCCTGTAAATGATCTGGAACGCTACAGGAATGTGTTTTCCACAAATGTCCCAGAGCGCAGAATGAAGAGCTCAGTATGGCCGAAGGCAGAATGATCCAGTTACTGAAGTCTGTTTTATTATTATCAACCTGGAATCAAATAAATAAATAAATAAAAACAGGAAACAAACTGAATAAAACCTGGCAAAGTGGCAAGATGTTATTCATTTATAACTAAGTCAAATTCAATGAAATATGCTAAAAACTAATCATGATTATTAAAAAAAACTAACTAGTTCTTGCACATACTCCATCCATCGATCATCACTGTGTGTTATGTTGTTGCTATGTGGCGAGTCAGCCTCTTCCTCCTCAGAAGCAGGTGCTGCTGTGATATGATATGATATGAGACCGTTTAATTGCTGTGCTCATAGAACTAGAGTTAGTAATAGGTAAATCTAGTGCCATCACCGCAAGAAGCATTTGCTGGTTTCCTTTGTTTTCAGGGATTTTCTAGAAGTGATTGAGAGACAGGTTGAGGCAGATCTGTGTAGGGGGTTAAAGAAAATGAACACCGTCTACTAAATATTTGAAATAAGCTAATTTGAATTGGATGAAGGTCAGAATGGTCTCATCTCGTTGGTAGATTTTTTGTTTCAAGAGGTTTTCAAAAGAAAATCAGATTGTAAAAATACATATTTACGCGGGGACGTTTAAAAGTTGGAAAAGAAAACTGTTTGCATACTCTCGTGTTCATTCACTAGCATGCAAAATGAAATTAACAGGAGCTTCAGTAAACAGTTTAACACACCTTGACAAACACACACAGACACACACCCTGCACTGCCATCCAGACACCACACAAACACACACTGGAGCTTTTCTCAGCTCAACATGCAGAGAAGCTGGAACAAGACGTCTATTGAGTGGAGTGAAGAGGATGTGTGTGTGTGCGTGTGTGGTTGGGTGTGGATGTGTATTTGTGTTAAGCTGGGTGTCTCTATAAACAAAAGACAAAAGGTCTTAATTAAAGAAAGTGTGTTTGTTGACCAACTGTTGCACAGGTGTGTACGTGCAAGTGCATACACCTGTGCACGCGAATCTTTGTATATGAGGTTATAGTCTGTCTGTGTGAGCATGGTAATGTGTATGTGTCAGTAAAAGGCCTAAAAGGTTCAACAATTTAAGGGTGTTTTCACACCTAACCTGTTTGGTTCGGTTAAAACGAACCCTGGTGTGTTTTTCCGGTTAGTGCGGTTTGTTTGGGCAGGTGTGGATACAGTAATTGCACTCATGTGTGGACCAAAACAACCACACCGAGATCCTTTAGAGGAGGTGGTCTCGGTGCGGTTTGTTTGTGGTGGGAACGTGATCCGACCTCGATGCGACCCAACTATCAGGTGTACTTTGGTAGTTTGAGCTAAATGGCTCCTGTAGCCAGGTGCGCTTTGCATTCTGGGATGCAGCAGAGCACACAAACTGTTTCTAGTAGCAGCAGCTAGCCGGAGAACGAACCAGCAATGTTTCTCTCACAGATATATGCACTAGTCCAGAACACAAGACCTTCTTCCTGTATTACCTTTCTTGCTCCCACCCCAGACACATCTGACCAATAAGCAGAGTTTGGTTCGCTTGGATTTTTCTCTGTGTGAAAAGAAACTGAACCCACAGGAAAACGCTCCAAGGTGCAAACTCATCAACTGATTCGGACCAGAGCAAACCAACTATAGGTGTGAAAACGTCCTAAAACTGGCCACAAAGTGGTATCTGTAAACTGCAGGTGTGTCTCACCTCCACCTGCAGCTCCTTGGCGGTGGCGGCCTGGAGCTCTGTGGGAACGGTGCACTCCAGAGTGTTTCCAACCAGAATCAGACTCTCACAGCTGTGGTTGGACACAGTCAGAACCTGACACTTCATCGCCTCCCTGTCCATCCGGTCACCCTGCAGTGGAGGGGAGGAGGGGTTGAAAGAAAGAGAGAGAGGGTGAGATGGAAAGAATAAGAGGAGATGTGGAGAAACAGGAGTAGGAGAGAAGGAGGGAGTAAGAGAAGGAGAAACGGGTTGAGAGACAAGGGAAAAGAAAAAACAGAGATATGAGGTCAACAGTTGCAAACGGGTTGAGGTCAACTTTTAAATCAGCAACCATTACAAGCAGCTGTTACTAAGGTCAAAGGTCACTGTGTCGAGACAGTAGATGGAACAAACTTAAAATAGCTAAATAAAATTCCAAAATACACAGTCAAGTTGCATAAAGTTCAGATTGGAAGATGCTGACTACTTGTTTTTTCAATCACAGGCCACATAAGTGTGTTCTTTGTAATTTACAGACCTCCGTATTGTCCGAGTCCTAAACATTTTCACTCTTCAAAGTTTCCTTATGCAGCTTTTAAACTATTTTATAGGACTTTTAAAAGCCCAGTAAATACATTTTAGGTGCAACCTCATGGCTTGTTTAGGACATATTGGAATTTGGAAATGGATTTCTTCAAATGTGTTGGAAAAAGAGAAAATATCCTCAGTGAGGTAATACTGGCAGAGTCCATCATGATTCATAGTGATCGAAAGGGCTGAGCATGGATTTAGATTGTTGCTGCCGTTATGAGTAAGACAGAGCAACCGCGCGGTGGTCGCGTGACCCCTATAGTGGGACGACAACAAACACCCCCTCTGAGAGCTGACTGGAAGCACACACACACGCACACACACACACAGAGCAATTGTCCACGTGAGCATGTGTAACTGAGTTAGTGAGTGTGTGTTGTTTGACGGGAAGCTGTGAAAGAACAAGGCAGCAATAATTTGTTATTTTTCTCCACTCTCAGACTTGTTCTTGATCCCTTGCTTTCTCTTCTTTCACTTTTGTTTCTCTGATTCCATCTCTCTCTCTCACACAGACACACACACAGACACACACACACACACACACACATAAACACACTTGTTTGAGTGCAGCAGAAGGCAATAAAGAGAATGATCACATTCCTTGCGTGACAGCTTGGGATTTTCCAATTTGACACAGAGTGGCGGCTCGCACCTGTTCCTGCACTCTCTCTCTGACACACACACACACACACACACACACACACACACACACACACACAGCACTATGGCAGTCTAAAAACACGGCAACGCAAACCACTAATTCAGCCACTTGCTTGCAATTAGGACACACACAAAGACAACACTTCGTAACAAGATCATCCAATACAGTCCTCATTCAGTGTTTCCTGGCTGTTGGCGTGACAATACTGTACACACAGCAGAGAAGAGTTATTAAAGTCATTAAAAAGCCGTCACAGTAATACCAGTCACTCTAAATAAACTGTTAGGATGATAATTGGAAGCGAGATGCTTCTCAGTCTCCCGTGATGTGATCGGCAATGATAAGAGCCTGGCCACATGCCAAAGTCAGCAGCCTGTCTCCTTCTTGTGCTGCCATAGTGGTGCGGAGCTGTCAGTCACAGCTAAATATTCCTTAATTTGTCTGTTATTGGCAGCCATTTTGGGGCTAGAGTTATCAGATGGCGCTAAATGAGCCAAGCATTTGCCCTTTACTGGAGGCCATTGCAGGGCAGGGTTATCAGATGGCGTTAAATGTGGCCTGTTTCGGTGCGATGCCTGGTACCATCCCCCCTGGGTAAAAAGTGGGGGTTTGTCTGGGCTGAAGGGAGGGATGTGGGGGGGTAGAGGTTGGGTTGGTGGTGGATTTAGCATTGGGGCCAAGGTCACGTCTGGGAAAAGAGAGAAAGAAGAAGAAGAAGAAGAAAAAAAAACCCAGCCAGGATCCCCTGCGAGAGGTTCAGCACAGCTGCCACAAACTGTCGAGCTGCAGTCAACAAAAAAGACAAAAATGGAAGAAAGAAAAAAGGGGAGAAATATGTATTTCATTGTGTTTCTAAAACAGGCTCTGGGGAACGTGGTGGCTTGTTTGAAAAGCAGCATTAATATGTCAAGAGCTTTGACCTCGGCAGCCAGAACAATGCAAGTCAACAGAGAGAATACATAGAGAGGTATAGCAGTGGAGAAGGGATGGGGAGGCTGGGGTGGGGGGTGTAAACGATGGGAAACAGACTCCACTTCCTGTTTTTCTTTCTGTATTGTTTCCTTCCCAACTTGACCTGGACCATGGATGGCTGGACGTGTGAATGTGTGAATTGGGAGGCAAAGTGCAGCGGCCGGCAGAATGAACGTCAACCTGGTATCAAATTGTGAATTTATCTCATTCAGTAAAGTTCTGTAAACTAACTAAACTACAACTCTGAGTTAAAACAAGTTCAAAAGTCTAACAAATCTTACAATTTTACAGGTTTCTTGCTCTTGCTGTTCTGTGAAGCACGTTTTACTGTAAGCTTTTGCAATTTGATACAGCACATAAATAGAGATTTTCTTACTTAACAACCTTAAACCGGACGATTAGAGTTTCTGCTGGTGTCTGGAGTTTCTGCACCTGTTCCTGCAGGTGTCTGCCCTCCTGGAGTTCTACTCAGCAAGACTTTGAAACTTTACCAAAGGAAGCAGTTCTGTAGCTGGCCCACACCTCTGATCTCTAACCTTTGCTGTTCTTTGATATTTTTTTCAAACATTTGAGTAAACGAAAGACAATGAAAGTAAATAAGTCACAGTTTCCTCTCTTTTAAGACCCAACTGTCATGGCACAATTGAGAATTGAGTGTTTTTAGCATGAAGCTAAAGACTGAGGATGTTTACTGTTGTCTTACCTTAAGCTCCACGATGCTCTTATTGTCCTTGGAGGTGAGCTTGGGGTCCTGGAAGAGGGGGTCCTCCACGTAGATCAGGTCCCACTGATCCGTGGAGTAGCCGTCCAGGACGAACGCCACCTTGGTGACCACGGGCGGCTGCAGAGCCAGTTTGGCCAGAGAGGGCGTGGTGCACTGGATGGACGTCCGGTTCTCACCATACACACAGCTCTGGAGAAAAGAGGCATTAAGGACACACACAAACATTAAGATCCTTTTTGCTTGATTTGTTTGTATGGGTCTACTTTCACACGTGTTTACTATTGTTCAGATGAAGATCAAATGAATTTTTTGACTGAATGCATTGTTATGGGGGTGCAGGGCCTCGATGGGCTTCTTTGCTTGCCATCCCCCCAGAGTCTAGGATCGTCCCTGGGAACACCACTAATAATGTCACGATATGTGATATTTGAGACCAACTTCTTCAGGTGTATTTGGGTACAACTTCTTGGTATTGGGTTGGGAAGAAGCATTCATATTACCAAATTTAGATTCTGATCAGATTCAATGTAAAAAAAAGAAAAAAACAGACTCACAAACATTGTCGTTGCTGTACTAGTGAAAAACCATCTACTGACTCCATTGATTTTCTGACCTCTACTAAATGTAACCATCGCTGCTACATACCGAACATGAAGCCTTACCTGAACCTAAAGCTGATCCTAATTCAGCTCTTATAGTAACCCGGTCCTACACCTAAAATAGTCCATTGAAGAAGTGAAAACCAAAATTGTTCCACATCTGACTGATGATCTTTGATCTTTTCAGGACATTTTGAGGGAACCAGGGGATACATGGAAAACTGTGAAGCTGACTGCCTCAGTTTCCCACCAACCCGAGTCAACTGTAAGTTGATTAAGACTGCAGAAAGACTAGTTGGAAAAAAGACAATGAACAGCTAAAAGTAAAGATACTGTAAATGGTTCAAACAACCAGTTTCTGTCACTCCAAATGGCAGTAGGACTAAAAAACGTGACTAAAAAAACTAAAAAATACCATTGAACAATACCATAAAGCCATCCCCTCTATTAAAGTGGTATGATAATGGGGTAATTAGGCCCATCTGATAGGGTGGTGGGGGTACGTCGGACAAAAAAGCTTGGGAACCACACTGATTTAAAGTATACTCACACAAGCGCACGCTCAACCTCTGAGCTTTTCTACTCAGAGTAAAGACAGCTCCCTCCAGGTCTTCACTCTGTCACAATGCAGAACAACCATGCAGTAATCCTCAGTTTGGCAGATTCTTTTATACTCAACACATTATACGAGACACCGCCTGTTTTCAGCCGCTGAGGTGTTTACACGCGTGGCCTGAGGGCATGTTGGATTCACCCCACATAGGCCTCCCAGCTTTTGTGCTCATTAAGACCGCCCAAGGAGAGACGAAAAGCTTAGAAAACACCCTAAGTCCTACTCAATTGAGGTGTGGCAGAGTTTCAACATGGGTATCTAACGGGGATAGAGACACTGAGGTTGGCGTCTCCTGTGTTTACATGGCAAAGATCTAAACCTTATGTGACTGCATTAAGGTCTGAATCGGCCTTGTGTTGGCGCTCAAGAGGTACAACTCTTTTTGAGACCTGGACTTCACGTCCGTGTTTGCTCATTTTTGCCATGTGCAGTTATTAGGGGAAATACAGCATGCAACTGTTTAGACGGCACAGAGCCACAGGCTCACATAAGGGAAGAGAACTTGTGTAGAGGAAAGAATGGTAGAGGTCATGTAAGCACTAACCAAATATAGGCTGGCGTGCTAAACACTCAGCTACCAGTTGGATACCAGCAAGTAGCTCAGTGGTTTTACTGAAATGTTTAGTCTCCTTACAGTTTATCATGATGGCAGCTAAATTGCATCAACTGGCTCCTTGTCAAATATCTTTTAAATGATCTGCATTTTGTTTTCTTGTGATGTTTTCCCTGGTTGAACTGTATATAGTAGGTCTCAGCTTGAGGCTGAAACACATGGACAAAAACAGTTACTGCAAATCAAGATTAGAGTTTTAAATTACGTACAAGCCAATTATGTGAAATCTGCCAAAATATAAAATGTGGCTTGTGTATTCTTACACAAAATGCAAAATACAGTGTTGTTAAAGGCTTGAAATTCAACAATAGTAGCCTGGGAACCAGACGAATCTGCTACCTCATGTTTTATTTGCAATAACCAAGATGGCTGCCGCTGATGTGGAACGTCCTGAATCTGCTATCGTGCCAGTATTAAATGAACTGGACAGTATATTTTCCCTAAAAGAATAACAAACAACTGCACTCAAAAGCTTTTGTTGATAAGAAAGATGCGTTTTCTGTACTTCCGTCAGGATCCGCTCAGCGCTACGTCACACGTTTGGTTGCTCTGACTGGTTGTAGGTCTGTCCAATTGTGTCCAGAGGCATTTTGGTCTGCGTCCATTGATAATGTAGTAAACAGCAAAGTCACTGAGCCGTCCACAGTTTTACAGACAGAGAGTGGGAAGAAATCTGGGGAGGGAACCGTCTTTCAAGGGAACAGCATCCAAACGGGGGTGTTACTGGGATCCGGATCTGGAGCTATGTTCCCAGACACAAGAAATCAATAGACCGACTAACAGGATATGGAAAATAAATACACTAATCTGAAAACTACTGTTGATATGACTTGACAAGCAACAGTAATTGGAGCAGTTAAGAGGCCAATAGTGATTATAAAACGATCTATTATGCCCTTTTGTGCCCGTCAATATGCCGTTTCCTTCTTGGTTTCATATTTCTGTCGGTAATCTGAAGTGGGGATAAAAGGAGGATGTGCTTTATCATTATGGAGGTTGTGGTTTATTCATTAAGCAAAGCAAATATCAATGTAAGTGATACAAAAAACGTATTCCCCTGCACAGGTGCGCTCAGAACAAACCAGACTCGTTTGGCTGTACGCTGAGAGATCAATGTTGATATTTGCGCTGTGGTGGCCAATGATAGTGTGTGTTTATCTTTTAGGCTACAAAGGCAGATGTGTCCTTGAGTCGAAAAAAAGGTGCCCAGATCAATGCGCCCCTTGTAACCTTTGAACACAACAAATGCCACCTTCACACTGTTGTTTAGTGAATGGGGTGCTTATGCAGTATGTTGAGGCTCATTTACAAAGCGTGACTGATACTGAGAGAGCAGGGAGGGAGGGGTTTGGTGTTTAGGATCCTTCTGGGCATACTGGCTATAGTATGGATTAATAAAAGGCACAGTCTCATACAGTTTTTGACCCCTGATGATGAGCCATGTACCCCTGCAGAACCACTTGCAGCACCAAGAAATGCAGTACAACCACGTAACGAGCAAACCTCCGAAAAAGTCGCCACCTTGTCTGCATCCGGGAGTCGTGTGACCCTCGTCTTGCAGCATGTCATAGTGATCCCTCAAAAGTTTTCCCTTCTACGACACAGAAAATGGTAACCTGGTTTTTACTTAAGTTGCAGACAAATGTGAACAAAAACCTCAATGTGTCGTATGCAGCACAGTACTGACCTGGTTTGAAATCATCTTTACTTCTACTGACACTTTTCAGCAAACCTACTGTTAGCCTTCTAAAACACTGTTATAGAAGCCACAATAAGCCTTAAAGCCCCCCCCCCACACACACAGCCAATTACTGTAGCTTCCTTCATTAAACACACTATTGCTCTTGTCTCATGTTTAAAGCGGGTTGTTTGCTCATGTTACCGGGGAGATGTCACTGTCAATCAAATCTGATCAAACCACACGCACACAGTGTATGTAGATGGGTTTTTGAATGTTTAACTCTAAACCACAAAGGATGTGGTTTCCCACTAACTTTAACTTTTTGATTGTTGCTTATTTAGTAATGAATATTTAACGTTACAGAGAAAAATGTAATTAGATCTAAATCAAATTATCTATGTGCTTATTTAGCAGATGTGTCCCCGTTGCTCTGCATTATAATTTAATCTTTTTTTTTTCGTTTTGTCCTCTTCCCTGTTTTAAATCTTTTGTTTTGTCTACCTTTTTGCATTTTTTTTTACTGTCTTTATCATTGTCCATGTTAAGTTGTGATAAAAAATCTATAAATATATAATAACTGCTGTTGCAATACTTTTTATGTCAGTGATTTATAATGGTTGGTTGCACTTTCTTCCTGCAATACCGAACTGCACTTCACTTATATTTTCATTTTGTGAAATAAAGCACACTGGGTGGCAGCCTATGTGGACCATGACTTGATGACAAAGAAGAAATGTGGACCCAGTTGGGGACCACTGCACTATGGTGTGTAAAGTTTGTCCATAAAAAGCTCAACAAACTGGTTTAAAATCTGACTTCCAACACAGTGACTGATATCCGACTCCCTGGAGAGTCATTCTCCGTCCGTCAAAGTATTGCTGATACTTCCTTCCATAGCAATCCAATTAACCTCCCTCCTCTGCACACCAATAAGGAGCGAGTAGAACTGGACTAGTGTAGTGTAAACCCCTCTTCTCTACCCCCTCTCCCAGGGGTGCGGCGAAATATCTTAAAACGGAAAAATATCCTGTGAATTAGTGGAAACCTCAGTCAGTTTCATTGTTCAGTGCACGTCTCCTCTTATTTAAGGGAGAGGAGGTGAAGGGCTGTAGGTTGGGAGCAGCTGTAAATACAATCGCTCGCAGAGCTGGGCAGCGAGCGGGCCGAGAGGTTTACTGCGGGGTGATGAGAGAACCAGCGATCCCGAAACCTCCGCCGTCCCCGAAGGATCATTAGTGTAACAGCCTGCGAAAAAGACAAGTCATAACGGAGCGCCCACATACAAAAGTGCTTGTCAAATCTAGAGTGATTTATACCAGTGGAGTTTTCTGCTGTTTCCTACCATGCTGTGTTGTATTATTATTTCCTTTGGATTTAAGGTCGCCAGTTCAGCTGTGTCTTTGCTTATTATCTTGACTTTTTAGGTGTAAATTTCACTCTTTCCTCTTTTGCATCAGATGTTTTTGTGACTGCACATAATGTGTTTCGCATCTTGCCCTTTTAAAAAAAAAACCCAACCCAACAGCTTCATGCTTCCTCCATTTATTTTCACTCTTATATTTTACAAGCGTGCAAATGACCAACAGTAAATTACAATTTTAGTTTAGTTTATTTTATTAGCACAACAGACGGTGATAAAAGCTGAAAAACAAACATAGAGAGGTAAGAAACACCAAAGGGCTTATAGTAAAAACCTCACCTCTCTGATTTACAATGTATCCTAATACTATGGATATTTGTTTCCTAACATAATGACATAAAAAAGAAGACCAATAAGGTGTGCCATTAATCTTTTATTGATACTTTCTGAGTTAGATTGTTGTGCATTATTCAAATATCTGCAAAATCTCTTTTTTGGACTGACCACATACAGCCACTGTGCAGTGCCTCATTTTTTCCATCAACTGGAATAATGTCCCTTTAGGACTTCTCATGATATGCACATAACGAAACAACACGGAGGATTTGGACGAAATATGTCAGCTGTCACTTTTGCTACGACGTTTATACTGAGATAGCTCTCTCTTTTGAAATTGCGGTCAATGCTCCAAATCAGTTAGTATGATTGATTTATGCTAGTATTGGATTCACAGAGTTTTTGCATCACTGTGATAAAGTACCTTGATTTTTCAGGTATCTATCTATCTATCTATCAAGATTTGCCAAAGACAGACATGTTAATATAAAAGGAGGTTTTTCCTTGCCACTGTCGCTGAGTGCTTGTTCAAGGTGGGAATTGTTGGGTCTCTGTAAATAATACTATAAAGGGATAACTTCTGTTATATAAATAAAACTGAAATAAAAACTGAACTGAATGTTTACGTAATTCATATTATTCCAGAAAATGTACCATATCACAGTGATACTGTGATATTAACCTAGGGCACACACACAACATACCTGTTTAAATAGCAAACACACACTTGCCCTCTTGTGTGAAAATGACCTCTTCACAGGTAGTTTCGTGTTTAGCAGTATTTTTTATGGAGTGTCACAACATAAAACGCGTGATGTTGCATTAACATCACAAACACAACTGTGCCACACAAGAGCAAAAGGAACGCCCTTTGTTTTATTGCACATGTTGCTCAGGCAGAGTACATAACAAGCTTAACAAATCTGTTACACACAGTTTGTTTTTCATGCTAATGCCACTATGCAATATTTGCTCAGTGGTAGAAATTTCTTAACCCACAGAGTGATAAGTAATCCTTCCACTGAGGCCAAAACATGAAAACACTGCTGGTTTGATGTGTTCATGTGACAACAGCTACCTGTTTTTTTCACTGTACTGTTTCACATTGATACGTTTATTTTCTTGTCTTTTGACTGCCAACGAGCAGCTCTGCTGGAAGCAGTTGGAGCTTTGAAGTACCTTGATTGCTGACTGGGGGGGGAAAACGTTACTCATTCACTTTCATTCACTTCCTTCTCTTAGATCCCCCCCCATCCCCCCAGCTGTGGGGAGGTATGGGAAAGGAAAAGAGGCTTCATGAGGCGTTCAGGTGTCAGCTGGATGGATTTAGCCTGCTGGGATGAGATAGGAAGAGGAGCCTGACACGAAACAAGCCAATTTGTGAATGCAGGCGACAGGTGTCTGGCTACGGTGAGGCCTCCAGTGAAACCAAACTATCTGTGACGGTGCAGCACGAGCAACGCTGGTATGAAGAACTCACAATTCACAGATCACTTTTTTGTTGTTTTTTTGTGTATGTGCAGCCCCCCTTTGGCTTTGTGACCGTGCCAGCTTTTCACGACGGATCGTAAAAAAAAAAAATCTCTTTCATGTTTGTGGGAAAGCTGAGATTGGCTGAGACCAGGCTTTACTGGAGATCTGAGAAGCAGATATCAAGTCAACACTGGGCGTTTTTTTTCTTCCTTCATCGTCTGGTTCCAGCTGAGACCGCTGAACCTGTGATTCTGGCTTTTAGCAAGTCTTGGTTTCTTCCTCTCTCCAACCTGCTTTGGTGTGAAGCTCTCATAGGTTCTCGTGCGACTGGGGAACAGATTTCGGCAACTGAACTGAACGTCATTTGGCCGCTGTGGCTTCTTTGTTGGAGACTAAACCGATCGCACGCCCGTCGTTTAGGTTTATGAATGCAGCTCTGGAGGCATGACATGCTGGCTCGCATTACCCAGACTGCTGTTCCCACTGGCGTTGGAAACCTCTGGGATGTCCATTTGTGAAAGATCCTTGCCTCTGTTTTGAGGGGTTTAGACAATAAGACACTTATACTGTCCCTTCCCAGGCTGAGCCTCAACTCATCCCGTTTACTGGAAGGAATTTAACAGGCGACAGCTGGGGCCCTACGGGGCACGATCCCATCCTAAATCATTAGTAATGATAGCCTTATTTTATACAGGCTGCTCGCTTCATGCTCAATCTTTATTTCTCTCTCTTGGAAGCTAGAAATTTGTTTTTGCCATTCCTCTCTGGTCTGTTATTCCAGTTTAAAATGAACAATAAACTATCAGGGCAAGGGTTCGCTTCAACACGCTGTCTTTCAGTCATCCTAGAGCCATCCATTCTTCACACAGAGGGTTTAAAGAAGTTTTCAGAGTCAACGACTCCCAGTTTGACTTGAAAGTAAATTGAACCCCGACTACCCTGGTGTAAACACACAATGCCGGAGCACCAGGTGACACATAAAGAAAATTCACTGAATGACCCCACCCGTCTAAGATTACAGGTGAAATTACACCCAGTAGATGTGGCTGCAACTTTCAAGCACAATTCAGAATAAGAAACTGAACACCTTATTGTTGGTCATTTTTATTTGGCTATAGAAATATAGATTTTTAAAGCCTATATGTTTCTGATTGGCTGCCAGGTGTCACCTGAAACACTGTTCCAGTCTGTTAACTAGTGTTTTAAATCAGTGAGCAAAGTGTATAAACTGCAGGTGCAGGTGCTTCTGCTGTGTCTAATGTTACCCACTGGTGAAACAGACCTAACCATGAGTTAAACTGATCTAGGGCTGGGTGATACGGCCAAAAATGTTATCACAAAAATGTTTTTCATAACAGTCGATATCGATAATTATCCCGATAAATGGCAAATCATTCTTTCTTTCAAGTTCAAAGGCAGATTTTTGCTCCTGAGTGAAAGTTGAAGAAACCAGGTGACAAACACTTGCCAAAGAACATTTCACAAATCTGAGGTACTGTAATTTCTTACTTTCTGTGTGTTCTAATGGGTGATATTGTTTCACATCATGAAACAGGTTTGTTGCCCGTCTTAGCTGGCACGTGTCTTCGGCACAGTTTGCTCTATTTGTTTTTGTAAATAGCCAAAATATCTCCAAACTACAGAAGTTGAGTGACCTTTCTTGTCGACGACGGCTTCGTCCTGCTTCGAGCTGCGTTTTCTTCGGTGTCGCTCATTTAGCTTACCTGTATTTTGCTTTTTCTGCTCTAACTACAAGCTTGTTAGCCACTGTGTCTGTAAGCATACTGCTATTCCTGCGACATGACTGGCTGTTCAACAGGTGGAAACCAACATTTAAGGTGCATTAGCGCCCCCACCTCCCAGTGTATGAGTGGTTTAATTATCGAGCATTTATCAAACATTTGTTATATTTATATGGAGGAAAATTATATCTCTATTATGTTTTATCGCCAACCCCTAAACTGACCACAAACAAACTTCACAATTTCAACACAGTTTTACTTTTTGCCAGTGTTAAGTGGCCATGGTATAAGAAATACATGCAATAATAAAAGAATTATCAGGACACTTTGTTGCATATTAACACAGACCATTGTATGTAATGTAAACGACTATTCACAGCCCCAGCAGTTTGCATGGCCTTTTTTTTTAACCCTTTTTTTGTACCTCTGTTCGTTGACCAAACACTGCTTCAGCTCATACAGATGCACACATTCACACCTGCAAAGTTCCTCGTGCAGCAACAAGCCTCTACTGTTGACCCACAGTGCATTTCCACTGGAGCAGTTGGAAGCTGAGTTCTCAAAGAAGCCTTGATAGCTTCTGCTGGGGGCAGTGGTAGATGCACGTCCAGATACTTGCCAGGTGAATCAGGGATTCAAACCAGCAATTTTTGGGGGATCATAAGACTGCTGCCAGAGCCCTCAAGCTGCGCCTGTTCACGCTGTTTGTGTGTAACGAAGCCTGAGCTCCCCAGAGACCCATCAACCACTGACCTGAACGCAGGTCAATGACCAGGGAAAGGAAAACTGAAAGACGAGACACTGCAGGGAGTGTGTGCGTGTGTGAGAGAGAAAAAGAGAGGAGAGAGAGACAAACAGAAGAAGAACGACAGATCAAAGATAAAGGGATATTGCGTCTCCAAGATTTGAGGTGTGAGTGTACATGTTCTGTATATCAGTTTTTTTACCGAGCTTATTATTATCACCTGACTGAACCTGCAGCAGCGTGTGCCTTGGGATGACAGATAACATCATTACAAAAGCACTGCTTGTCCTAAAACCGCCTCCCAAAGACAAACATCACACACACACACACGGAGAACAACGCACCCTTGTTGTGAAAAAACGATGGTTTTGTTTGTTATGACTCACTAAGAAATGTCACCTTCACTATGACAGAATATGCACTCTTTTAGCAACTTTGCTCGATCAGTAAGTTCACATAGAGGGAAGCCATGGTGGGTAGTTTCTGTGGTCAGTATTATTACTTCAGACAGCGTTGACTCTATTCTGGCTGCAACAGGAAAACTTTGGTAGTACCGCACAACACTGGCCAAAGGAATATTGTTTTTTCCCCTTGAATGTTGTGTCTGCGTTACGAAGTGGAGGTCTACATCTTTCCATATTATATTATATTCTGTTGTTGAAGCTGTTTCAAAAAACAGAGACAAAGGGAAGCACAGTAAACTCTCCATCTTATCAGGCAAACTTATTTTCTGACAACAACTTGAAAAGTCTGCCAATGCATTTAGGATATTTCAACCCAATGCCAATAGAAATCAACTTCTGTGAACATTTTTCTAGAAATAAGTGTCAGTATCATTAATCATTAAAGCATAAGGGAGATGTCTGCGCTAGAATCAAGGAAAATATAACTTGAAATACTTGAAACATGTCATTTTGCATCTGGCAGATCCATTTCACTTGTTTTAAGAAAATAAATAAATAAAGACAAATGAGTTGATAGCTTTTTGCAGTGAGGAGTGTTGTCTGAGTCTAATATGAACAGACAGGTGGGAACAAGTACATTTCGCCGGAAAAATGACATTGTGCAGCCCATCTATGGTCCTCCTGTCCAGGTAATGCAAGGTAAAAGCTACAGGTGTCCTAATGCCTGGGATCAGTCAGTAGCACTCATGAAATCTCAAAATGTCTTCATG
Source organism: Maccullochella peelii (assembly GCA_002120245.1). Classification (NCBI taxonomy): domain Eukaryota; kingdom Metazoa; phylum Chordata; class Actinopteri; order Centrarchiformes; family Percichthyidae; genus Maccullochella; species Maccullochella peelii. The sequence continues at coordinate 188,872 of LKNJ01001108.1, read as the reverse complement.
ACTAAAAACAGCAAGTCCTGTTCCATTTGACTGATGACCTGGATGACATTTTATATACATTAAACACCTTTTTTAAGGCATTTATAATTAAGCTACATCAATTTCAGACATTTTAAGGGCCTGCAGACAGCGTGGAGAAAGCCTGGTGAGTGTCAGGGTCGGGTAATTTAAAACACCTCCGGGCTGTCGCTGTAAAAGTCAGCCAGTCTAAGGGGGCGATGACGTGCTTCAAGCATGCGTGTGTGTGTGTGTGTGTGTGTATCATTTTCCTGCAATAAGTAGAATAAAGTCTGACGGAGGTTAGGAGAGCCAGAGCATCCTTAATGCCTCGCTCTGCCTCTGCTACTGTGCATGAGTCAGAGGTGACAGCTGGATCCTACAGATCAAGACTGGATTTTACATTTCCTTTCTTGTCATGTTGTTCTCCTTTCTTGACACTTTTCCATTGTCAAGAACTCTTTTTTCTTCTAGATGGTTTTTTGGGGGGGGGGGCGTTAGTATGTGTAATGACAATACCATGCATGTGACAGCGAGGAATTTGAAAAAATAAAATCCGTTTTGCCAGCTGTTTATCATATGATATTTCTAATGGGTCTTTTTTTTTTTTTTTTAAAGCAAACAGACCCAGGGTATAAGGAGCCACAGGAACTAAACTAAGAACTATAGCAGCGCTTCCACTGCAGGAACTTTCCCAAAGGGACTAGGAACCTTTGGAGGAACTCAGTGCATTTCCACCGAAGAGACCAGGATCTAAATTAATTTCCAGGGACATTATTTTACTTTCCCAAAAAGTCCCTGCTCGGGGGGTAGTACTTTCCAAAAGTACAGGAACTTTGGGGGTGGGGCTTGTAGCACTGAACATTTCTGATTGGTTGCAGCATTTTATTTCAGCCACCATTTTTTAAAATCTGCAGCCACAAACCAGTTTCTTTTTTGTTCATGGAGTTACAGTAGAAAGAGTACGACAGATGGAGCGTCGACTCTGAAAAGTAGTTCCTAGGACTAAAAGTTCTGGGTACTTTGGGTGGAAACATGGCTTAAATCAGGTACCAAAAGTTCCTTTGGCGCATTCATGTTTGCGAAGAAACCGAAGAAAGATTAAAACAATGGCTTTATTTACGATGTCAGTTTGATGTTTGAACAGGTGTTGGAAAGGAGATGCACAGAGATGCAAAAGGGAGGTCGACATGCCAGAAAGGAAAGTCCCTAAAGTAGCAATGTTTTTATGCTTCTTTTTTGAAACAAATAGTAAATTAAATTAAGTTTAATTTTCATTTTATCTTGCTCTTATTTCTCGTTTTTTTGGACCAAAGAGTTCTGGGGTCTCCTCTGAGAACTACATATCTTCAAGGACTTTTTTTCTGTTTGCATTTGCACTGCCAATAGGAACGCTGAAGTGACGTAAGCTGGATGACAGAACTACGATCGTTCCCAGTTCCTGCAGTGCGAACACAGTAAAAAGGGTGGGGCCTCCAACTGTTCTTAGAACTAAGTTCCTCAGGTCTTAAAACGCCTATTGATACTAGTGACAAGTTGTTGTGGTGATGAGGCTTGTGGCTTGAGCCTTGCCCAAAACTGTAGGGTCTTCCCTTTTAATCAAGAAAGTATTACCTCAGGAGCAGGGACCTTTTGGGAGGCAGGGGCTAAAACCTGCACAAGGTTCTCACAGTCAAAATGCATGGAAAGTACCTTGAAAATGTTCCTTGAGTTCCTGGAAAAGTTCCTTTGCTCAAAATGGCCCCTAGGAAGATATTTCTCAGAGAGGATCTACACTGTAGATGTGTCTGTTTTTGCTTAACCAACACTTAAACTTAACTCAGATTGTGCAAACGTTGTAATCCAAATCATGGATATCTCATTTTGGAATATGAAACCCTTCTTGTACTCACCACATGAAACACCTCAGCATCCTGACCGGTGGTGAGGACCATCTGGGGCTGGAGGCCAGACTGGAGGAAGAAGCCATGAGCCGCCACCGTGCAGCCTCCGCTACAGTGAGGGGGATGAGAACGGATGTTAGCGTCAGCATCAGATAGAGACACAGTAGATCCCCACTGGGAGGGACCTGCTGTTAGCGTTAGCAGTTTAGCCACTCGTCACCTCCTACTCATTTCCTCCTGCTGTAAAACTAAAGCATTAATCTGTCTGGACTCATCCACAAATATTCTCAGTCACATTCGCCCTCGCTTTCTCTCTCTTGTACCTCCTTTTAGGTGAAGAAACATACAGGAGCTCAAATTTGAAGGAAATTAGAGTGAAATCCAAAAGGCAAATTTCTGAAAATCCAAACGTGTTAGCAGTTCAGTGCTGGCCACCACGCAGACAAACACTTTGTAGATTGGAACTGAAAAATAGACTGAAAACCCCATTCTGAATGAATACAGCTCTAACCTGACGAAGGAGCGTGATGGCTGGATGCTGTTGATGATGGGGTCTTGGTTGTAGGTGAACAGCACAGGGGCGTCACGCTCCACCGAATCCACCGTCAGCTTCACGAGCTGCTTGGAGGGAACAGCGTGTGGAGGTGTCTTACAGGTCAGCATGCTGGGCAACAAGCTGATGGTGGAGGTTGAGGTGGGGGGAATGAGTAAACACAGTGGTTAGTTTGTACAGTGGTAGCCATTGTCCTAGCCTCTATTCATGCATTTCTCTTGCATTAGTCCTGCAGATAATTCCCACTGATTCTTGCTTGAGCGGGAAACGAGACTAAGAATGAGGAAAACAGCGACCAATCCAATAACCAAACTTCCAGTTCATAGGCAACCTTTTACTCAGTAAAATTACAGCAATGTATGTAAGTATGTACAGTGCAACCTTCCTAATTCCTTTCTACTTGACATGCAAACTTAAATTTTGAAGCACTTTTCCTGTTATGCTGTGGGTGAGGAAAAGAGAATGAGAAACAAAAAAGAAAGGATAAAAAAGTGACTGTGAACTGACCTCTGGATGTTACAGGCTGCTTTCCCTATCGTCACCTCTCGCTTGTTTCCAGTATCCAGGAAGGCTCCTCTGATGGTCAGCATGGTGTTTCCGGATTTCGGCCCGAATGTCGGAAAGATTTCATAGATCACAGGGTCCTGGACGCAGACACCACCAGACACTTTCAATAACTCTGTCTAATGTTTAGATATTAGTCCTTAAGTGAAATTTCTCTGTGTCGACCACAAATACAATTTTGAACTGAAGAACACAGATCAGTCATCTATAGATGACATCTAGTTTTGAACAGCAGCTTTGACATGAACTCATCAAGTGCTGACTCACTGTAAAGTCGGCGTCACTGTGTACCATCTTTCACATGTATATATGTTATGTTTGCTTCTTTTTAAACCTCATCAGACAAATCGATTCATAACCACAGATTTTTTGCAGCCAAAAAGAAGGAAAAATGCCATTCTTACCACGAAGGTGAAGCCCTCCACCTTGGCTACCTTGTGGTCACTGATGACCTTCACTGTGTGTCCTGATGGGGTGAAGTTCCCACTGAACACTGGGGAACACTGGATCTCAGTCCACCTAAACACCCCCCCCAAACAACACACAGACCAGGCATTATACCCTGCCACAGCCACCCAGCATTTATCCTAATTCGATGATCATCTACTGCCCTGCACGCACAAAGAGGCCATCTTCATCTGGGATTGGGTGGGCAGTGTTTTTATCACCCCCCCACCCCCAATTTGTAATGAGGTGGTTTGTAGCAAAAGGGACTTTTGAATGGGAGGTGGCCCCAGTGGATTTGAGAGAGTGGAAAGTCTGGATGCTGCGATTTTTCCCAGCAATTTTTCAGTTAGTGGAGTCATGTGTTGAATGCGGCAGGCGGCAGGCTGCAGGAGGGGGGTGGGGTGGGGGGTGGGGGTGTCTTCTTAACATTCTTCCTCCAACACAATAACCCCTATTAAACCTGCTCTGCCCCTACAGGACTCCAGTGTACGGGTCCCTTTATCTCGTAAACAACCACCACTTAACACACAAACACACACTCAGTGTTCATTTCAAAATGCATATAATAATATATACAATTTAACATGCACACTGACATATAAAAACTAACTTCCCACAAAACACACACAGGCATGGGGTGTACCAAACAAAACACACACACACACACACCTGTTGATACTGTCTTGTCTGGGCAGTTTGCAGGGAGCTCCCGCCACCTCCACTGTTACCAGAGAGGGCTTGAAGATCGACGTCTTGTCGAAGCCGAAGTTGCGCCCGCACATTGTCAAAACTGTAGAGCCTCGTATTGGTCCAGAGGTCGGAAAAATCTAACGCACACACAAGGAACATTTACAATTGAAACATTTAGTCATCAGTCTGAGATCATAATCAGAAAAAGCATCAGTGGAAACCTGCTTCTTTTACATTCATACTGCTTGTGTAATGTTTTTGGACTATAAAATACAGTATTAGTATTAATCTTTCTCCACATTAATACAACTTTTGCCATAAATTCTTTGCTTCCTGTTTCGAAGAGGATGTTGTTTCTGCCCCCCTGCCTCTTCCCTGGTGTTGTTCCAGGTGTATTTGTTTTCTTGTTCACCGACAGATTAAACATTACGGATGTGACTTCTCTCACTCCTTCCACCATCTGCTATTGTAAGGATCTTTGAACCGGCTTGATCTAAAACTCCAGGGCTGTCTGTCCGTTTTTTGCGTCAGTTCTTTCCCTAGATTGGATTGACAGCTGCCATAATCAATATATTTGATCACCCAGCTTTTTGGTGGAGGCATTTCTTCTTAAAAATGATGTTCTGACTGAATGATTTGTTAATGTCCATAGTCATTTTGTTTAATTTCACAAGAATTTAACTGATTTACCTGTTAGATCAGCAACACAGCAAGTAAGTGATACAGATGTGAGTATCCTGACATGAGATTTAAGAAAAGTAAACTACAACATTGATGCAAAATTTCTGCAGTGAGTTGCAGCTCTTCATTTCATTTTCAAATTCTGCGTGTTAAAACCCTTCCGGAGAGGAAGAGGTGTTTTTACAGGTTCTTGTCCTATTAACCCATTTTGTATCATTAAGGGCAGAGAAGGTATGTTGTTGTTGTGTTTTTTATATGGAGAGACAGTGTAACAGCAAGGGGTGCAGCATTAAAGTCAGAAAGAATGAATACCACCCACACTGAGCTCAGTAAAATCTCACAATGTCAGAGCAGTGTTAAATAGGACGGTGCTGCTGTAAAAGGTCTGCTATTTCAGGAAGGACTGTGACCTTCGCAAACGCCACACTGTAGAGACAAACAGTGCAAACACACAGATCACGGGTTCAACAGACAGGTCACATGAGCTGTTTTTGGAAGGCGAGAGTGAGAGTTTGGACAAAGTCTGAACCCGGCACGATGTGATCACATGATAGGAGTTCCAGTAAACTCAGTCAGCAGGAAGCTGCACAGTTACTTAAGCTAACTTTTTGGTTCAGGTTATTTGCACAGTGTTGCAGTGAACTGAACAATGAAGATTTGATACGTTTAAACACGCAAGAAGGAAATTAAGTTTAAGATTTCTCACATCCTCACATCATGTTTTGTATTCAGAAAATATACTTTGCTGACAAAATAGTGAGAGTGGCAATTGAGGAATGAGTAAAAAAAAGTGGTGACTAGTGGCTGTGGTTACCTTAGTGATGACAGGTGTGCAGTAGTCCTGGGTCCAGAGGGAGGAGGAGGGACACTGGTTGGCTCTGATGCAGCGTCCATCACACCAGCCACAATCTGTCACCCGCGACGCCAGCAAACAGGAAGTACAGGTGGTCAACTGACCACAGCCGGGGCCGGTCAGAGGGACCTTAGTGATCTAGGAAGAGGACACAATTGAGGTCAGAAAGCATAATGTGACACCTAAGGCTGCTTTCAGACAGAATCAGGCGTTGCTGCGATTTAACGCAGGGTTGTGAGGTGGCGTCTCAACACCAAGTGACTACACAGCGATTAACGCCTTTGTACTCCCTCGTAGCAGGGACAACAGCCGAAGTACAGTCATGTTCAAATGAATGGGAAAATCGGCATTTTTGCCGCAGTGCCTGATTCTGTCTGAATGTAGCCTTAGATGTAAGAAAGTCAGTTGTGTTTCTTCATTTCTGTCTGTGTTATTTCTTATTTGTGTGTTAGATTACAAGAAGAAACCAAAAATGTTTGGTTGCAGAACCCTTGTGGAAAGCCTCCAGGAACCTTATTCTCTTTTATCTGTGTTCACTGTTGTTTATTTGCTTTCAGTGAAAGAGTGTTTTTCGCAATCATCTCACTAATGCAAGACATTTGTAAGGATTATGTTCTTGTGGTTCAGAGATGAACCATACCAAATGTGTAGAACTGCATGTCCTCTACAAGCCAAGGCACAGCTTTGCTGAGGAAAGAACCAAACAGGACCAGAGGTGCATTTTTGTCCTTAATCTCTGTGGAAACAAGCCCACCTTGTTTCCTGTGGCCATTAGCAGGGCTCCGTCTGAGTGGTCAGCGTCCAGCAGCGCTACACTGGCGGAGACGGGTCTCGAGTCCAGGCGGATATTGACATGAGGAGAGGCAAATCGGGAGAACATCACCTGAAAGAAGGACGACACGTCATTGCAATTGTCTTAAAAGAGGCAACAACATTGTCTTGACTCTAGCACAGCTTACAGTATCATTAGTTGAGACTGACTGTAACTGAGAGGAATAATAAAGTCACTTTGTCATAGCAGAACAAGAAGCTAGCCAACTAGAGATGAGATACAGAAACAGAAACATCAAGGTAAACAGGTAACCAGACACGATTCAAAATGCTTTAGTAACAAGAACACTACTTACTACAGTCAGTCCTTTGAATTTTGAATCTTGTGGATGCAGCCAAACTTTGCCAATACAATGGCTACATCTGTTGCTAACAATACAGTACGATTAAATCAAATCAAAGAGACGTACTGTAAGCCAAGATATCTGGTGTTTGTTCCCCATAAAAAAGGCAACCAGCGCACAGGTCAGCTGACGCACGGTTAGGAGGTTCTGTACACTCGTCACCACAGTTTTTCATTATTGCTGTGTTTATTAGGAACACTTCACAAATGTTGTACACTGATACAGACCATGAATTAAATAAGAGGGAAAGATTATATGGAGTCTGGAATATACAACAACAGATCCACAGGTTCACCTGAGGACAAACCAAGCCTTGCGGATGAAAAACTCGAAGACATCAACAAGTTTTTGGCGCTACACCAGCACACCTTGACTGGGAGTTGGTGGAGGAATATGATCTAGATTGAGTCATCTTTTTTTGGGTAAGCCTTCACTGGAGTTTGGCTTAAAGCAGAGTTGTATTGAAGTAATTCCATTACAGTGTTTCCTCCAGACGTGTCTAGTCTAGTAAGATTGTGTTAAAAGACCTCAATGTAGACATTTTTAACTGTCACAGCAATCTGTCAAAGCACGGCTAATGTTGTGGCTGTTGCATTTAGGTGTGTCAGCACTCCATGCCAGTGAGCCTATATGCCAGGCTCTTGCCCTAGTACATCAAACTGGAATGCAGCCATTATTTATGTCATTAGCTAAACTTGTGTTTGACAAGCCAAAATGTCTACTGCTACTGCTGTTCTTAACACACAGACATACATTTTCTGTTGTTTTCCCTCTGACTCTTAATAAAACGGCAAATAAGGGCCTTTAAAAAATGTGTATTTCTTTAATCACAATTACAAAGCCTCTTAATGGTTCCTATTAGATTGCATTGACATTTTGCAGCATTTGACAGCTATAAAATTGGTCTGGCAACCACTCAGCTTCAGCCTTTACGTACTCTGCCTGCAGTCACAAAATCTTGATGCCTTGATTTAACTCTATTTTATTTGAAATACATCACTCAGTGTATCCTAAATAGCACTAAATATCTTTAGTTCAACTAGCTGTTAACTTCTAACATAGTTGAAGGGGTTGAGAGAGCGATGACGGGTTTGGGGCACAGAACAAGAGGATGCAGCCGCAGGTGGGAACATTGTGTAGTCGGACATGTTGGGAGGTGTTTCAGACTCACACAAAAACACAGACACACAAGTCTGTACATATGCAACACTCTCATACGCACACGTCATAAACACACACACACGCACGCACACACAGTCAACACACCTGGAACAGCATTCATCATTTGTGGTTATGCTGCAATTACAGGCCTGGGAGAAAACAGAACAGAACAGAGTCTCTAATGGGGTGTGTGGTGGCTCCAGTTACATGAAGTCCTCTAAATTATACCATTCCCCCGGTCACACATCCACACACAAATAGATATAGTCCATGGACACACACAGTCTCTCTGCCATGTGAAGGTGGAGCTGCAATGCGATGCATCCTCCAAAAACAAAGCACTGAAAACAACAAAAACAAATCACTCAACACACTGACGAGACACTGCAGGGATGGGAGTTCTGGTATGGGTGTATGATTTATTGTTCTTGACAATACATTTTTCATCCACTTATTATAAGTAACCGTGCATGCGTGAGAGCGTCCAGTAAATACCTATAACACTCTAACACTGTGCATTTTAAATGTGATTTTGTTGGTTGGCTGATACACCGCTTACCCTTTGCCTCACCCTCAGAAATGCCTTGTTTTCCAGCGTCATTCCTCCCACTGTTTGAGCCTCATGATCAACGTTAGCTTTGTAACAGCAAGTATAATGGGTGGCTTTCCGCTGGGGACGAGGCCATACAACAGGCATCTCTCTGGAGGTAATAGCAGTGTAAATTACAGCTTATTGTATTAAGCAGGCTGGGGGGAAGTTTGGCCTATAAACACGGCCAGTGTGTTATTCCCACAGTGGCCCAACTGAAGCCGAGGGAAACACTTCCTGAGCCAGAATGGAGTCCATTGGGGGACTCCATTCTCCCCCTCACAACGCTCTTTTTCTTTCACTGCCTCAACTCCATGTTCCCTCTTGTCCCGTCCACTGGGAGCGACCAGGAAACTGAAATACATGAAAAGTTGACAGGCTCTTTTTATCGTACTAACAATGAAATGAGCTGCCAAAGCAAAGGCGACCACCTCTCACAGAGTCTTATTGTAGCTTAGCTTTGGGAGACAGCAGATGGTCAGAGGGTCGTCAGTTCAAATGCACGCCTTGGAAAATCAGGGCAGGGAAAGTGAATGAGACACGGCAGTCACACCCGGATACCTTTGAGCAATGTGCTTAATGGATTATTCCAGTTTATTACAACTTGGGTCTTATTTTCATTTTCTTTTGGCCTCATTTCTACGAGTTATGATAACGTTTTACTCAACAAAGTGCTGCGATCTGGGAACAAGGTGACATCTGTATATGAAGTATAGGGCAAGAAACACAAGCTCGGGTTGTAAACAAGCTGTACCAGATTACCTGAACCACTTTAGCTGGAGGTAAAACCCACTTGAAATGTGGGTTATATTCCCTCATTTTACTTGAAAACGGTGTTCCCACCCCGCACATCTTCGGCAAGTACAGTAGGTGAAAGTTGAACCAGGAAGTTGGTCTGTGGCAGATGTTTGGGTAACAATCTTTGTGTTCTCTTCCATTGAGTTTGGCTGACCTGGGGGTCATCTCATGTTTAAAACCTGATCTATCGTCTGCCGTTTTCACCACATTACCAGAACTCAGCAATTACTGTATCTTAGTGAGTACAATATGATTATTACCACTAGAAATTACATGTGTAAAGCTCTATGAATGAGAAGGAGGACTGAAAACAAAATCACTGCTGACTGTTTGGTGTCTCCAGGTTCTACTACCTGTTCATCATCCCTTGTAATTCATTCCTTTCTCTTGCTCAGTAAAATTTATTTCGCTTTCCTACTTTCCTGATTCTCCCCCTCTTTTCATTTTTGATGTGTTTTTTTCCCCCTCTTTCTCTGGTCTCTCTCTCCTTCTATATCTATTAACTCATCTTGAAATCAATTCAGTTTGTATCCGTTTAACCTGCATGATTGACTAAAGCAATACTGCTGTAATCAAAATAATGTTATCGACATTAGCAATATTTGACTAGTGCTCCCTGTCTGTGTGTCAATTATAGGCAGAAAATACTGACAGCTGCTCTCCTCTTCAGACCTTCTAAAACCCTTCAGCTAAAACAATGAACTTCAGCCAATTCGGCCAACCACAAAAAAACAAAACAAAAAAAACTGAAGGAGGGCCTGGGTGTGTGTGTGTGTGTGATGGTAGAGAAACACACAGCAACAGCTGCACGGGACTCTCAGTGAGTGGAAAATGCCGTGCAAGGGGACGTGTCAGCGAAGCCCACCGTTCACCATTAACGTGCCGTTCGGCTTGTAAGCCCCCTCGCACCCCACTACCACCGTCTCCACCCCCCTTCCCGTGCAGCTGTCGGCCCTTTTTTCCACGTCTGTCTCGCCCCCCCCCCCATGCGTGTCTTTTCATTCTTGTGTTGCAAAAACACGTGAGGTAATTCAGCGTTTACTTTATGCACTTCATTCCACTCCAGTCGTAGTTTTTGGTCCAGCACCAATACAATGCACCAATACAATGTCACTCTCTGCACTTTACTCTGCAGCTGCAACCATTGCATGCATACAGTTGTACTGCTGGAGTGGATGAGCATAACTTAAAACATGAAAAGGGAGGGAAAGTGACCACATTGAGTCACTGTCTGATATGCGGCTACACAGGCTAGTCATACGGAGTTAATTAAGTTGAATGCCAAAATGTTAGATTTTACCCTGACTCTTCAAAACAAAATAATGCAACTAACGGACGTCCAGACAGGCCAAATCCACACTTAAACTACAGGTGTACTGACACTAAAAGCTACAAAATTATTGTGCCAGGTCTCCAGAAAGCCTGGAAAGTCATGAAAGATATTTTAGACATCTTAATTATATACAGCCATGGTTTTTTTATTTAAATTACCATATTTGAAAGACAGTTGCATGTAACTTGTGTAAGAAATGTTCATATTTCAACCAAATTTACCCTGATGTTAACCTCGATGTCTAGACATTTTGACCTGCAAATTACAAAATCAGTGCTTACTTGGAAGCCAAATACCTGCTAAAAGTAAGAGTGGCCCCTGACAAGACACGTCTCTGACAGTCTTAGCTAAAACCGCTAATTAAAGCTTCAGAAAGCGGGTATTAATGTCGATGCTGCAAGTCAATTTGCAATCAAGGCCAGTGCTCTTGGCGTAAAAAGCACATAACCTTTACGGAAGAAGGAAGAGAAATGGAAGAAAGCGAGAAGGTTAAGGGGCACCCAATAAGACTATATGAATGTTAATATTAACATCACAACACAATTAACACAATTAAGGGCCTTATTATCTATGAATTAATGCAAATTACAAGGACCTTAATATAAAGCGTTACCCAAAATCTAATCATTGCTTCACATGATTTGAACTCACAAAACTAAACCCCTCCTGTGAGCAGTTCACCTGTGACAGCCAAGGTTTTATGTGTTGTTAACAAAAAGCTGAAAGGTCTGATTTCCAGTCTTAAACAAGATACATAACATGAAAAAAAGTGAAAAAATGTGAACACTAAGAGCCTCTAATAACTGTCTCGCTTTGACAGGTCATGTATGAGACGTTGAAAGCAGCTAACAAACGATCAGGAAGGTGGAATCCACTGGTGGTTTGTACAATGATAGGCAAAACGGACTGTGTTTGCTCAGATGGACAGACTGGAACGTGGACTTTGTGGAGGCTCACTGAGCATAGGTCAAAGGTAAGCAAATTGTGCAAACAGAAAAGGTCCTGTTGCTTGGTTGTAGTTTCCCCCCCAACCTGCCTCTAACAGAGGCACCTGCAGCTGACTGTGTGCTGTGTGTTGTGTCTCCAGCAGGGCCGCTTTCACTCCTCCCGTACCAACATCCTGCCGCATTAACATGAACAATGAGAGAGGGAAACCACACTGGTTACTGTAGCCTCAGGGACTCTGTTACTGCTAGTATTGTCAATGCAAATTAGGTTCCAGCCAGTCTTTTAAACACATTTATTTTTATAAATTACAGAAAAATGTGACTTCTTTACCTGTATGTGGCGTCCGTCGGCGGTGCCCAGGTATGCCACTGCACGGCCATGGACTGGCACCACGGTGATAGAGGTAACCAAGATGTTTGTCAACTCTTTGTGCCAGTACTCCAACCTTTGGACAAACTGGGTCACCTGCAGGCGGTACTCGCCCTCTTTCCCTTCATGGATTCCCTCATGTGGGTCGCAGTCGTCTGATGAACTCTGCAAAGAAACCAAAGGCATCAGTGAGAAAGAATTCCCTGCAGTGTGCGTCCAAGAATAACAACATATACAGCGAGAATCATAGTGGAGAGAGTGCTTCTTATTGTGGTTACAGGCATGATATTCATTTGACATATAGCGCAGCCAAAAAATGTCAGCAACATCAGTGTGGTCATGTTTAACATCCACTTCAAAGTAGTAAACTTGCATAAGAATAAAAATCTGGAGCAAGCAGTAAAGACTGCTGATAGCCACAAATATTAGTTAATGCACTGTATACCATACTTTCTGGGAAACGTCAGCAAGATTGGATCACTTTATCAACACAGATTGCTCTCCTAAAAACTACTCATTATATAATATCATGTTGAACTATCTCCTTTCATATGTTGGCCCGATGGGGGAGGGTTAAGAGCCAAACCTCCTAAGCTCCCCTTAGCTACTCTTTCATCAGGCTGCGCTCGTAATGGAGGTCTCGGCGTGATAGTACCTCTAGGGCAACTACACGCTTTGTTGAATAGAAGTTTTGGGACGGCAGGATTTCATGGGAAACAGCGAAGGACTTTCATGCTGTTTTTCATTCCATGAACTGCTTTTCCCCCTCTCCAACTGAGCAACCCCGCATTTTTTCCCCCTCTTTCTCCACCCTCCTCTTTCTCTTCTTCTGTCTCCTCACTTGAGTTTAGAACCAAAATCTGTCACTCCAGCTCCCCTCTTTGGTTTTCAAACGTCGCTGGGTTGTGCAGATTGTTGTGTCTGGAGCCTTTGGAGCATACAGTGAAAGCACAGACTGCAGCCAGTGCTAGGGCCAGGGCCCTTTCTCTATCAGTACCCCCCCTCCCCCTCCCCTTAGCGCCCAGCCCTGCTCTCTCAGTGCTTTTTTGTGTTTAGTCATGGCCTCCTGTCCCAGCCTCAGGTTTCATTAATTATTAATGACCTAGAGGGTGGCGGGCCTCTTGTGGCTCTTAAGATCCTTGACCTGGCTGCCTGACCAGGCCTGAGCTTTCTGTTGTTTTCTCAGCTTCAGTGGATGATGACCTCTTCACTGGAGTCACAAGGACTGGGGAGGGAGTACAGGTAGAATCCAGTGGAGCCCTTCGTTCAGAGTGCTTCAGTGCATGCAGTTTTAGCAGGAAACTCCTAACCCTGAACGTCTTGCTTTCCTCACAAACATGTTTGTGACCTTAGCTTTGACCTTTTATTGTGACTTAAATTGGTTTTAATCACTTACAGACCCACAATCCCTTTCTGCCTCTACCTAGAGCACTGCCTGTGTCATATTATTTGTGGTTTGTGTAAATGCATGCTGCATCATTTGTTTAGGCAAGCTTTGAAGATGAGGAGAACAATGGCGGAGTAATAAATCAGGAAAGTTTCTTTCTTGGTGACATAACATAGCTGAGACGAACGGGACGGCAAAGAGGAAGGCTGAGGAAAGCAGAGAGACCTGGCTAACTGACAAGCACGCAGCAACAAACCTCGGTTAAATTAAATGTCCTCAAGGCTTGTGGCTGCAGTTAGAGAGACAATGGTTAAGTCAAAGCCAGGGAAAATGTGGAGGAAATTGAAAGCTGGCAGAAAGGTTGGATGTTTTTAGGCCAAAGGCACAGCTGTGAGGTAATGCAGCCAGCTGATCTGCACTGAATTACTCGGTGTTAAAGAGAGGGGAAATAGCGCAAACCGGATAAGAAATGACTATTGACTGGCTAAAGATATGGCCACGTAGGTAGAGATGAGGGTTTGACAAAGGCCGAGAGCGAAGGCAGAAGAAACATCTCCTCTTCTTCAAACTTGATGGACATGTTGCTGTTAATGTGTGAATCTGTGCGTGTTTGTGTGTGCAAGAAAATCTTTACGATGTCTACCGTTACCCCAAAAATCTGTGTAAAATATGAACTCCTGATTGCACTTGCAGGACAGACCGGCTAGCACTGAACGCATATGAAAAAACATGGGATTCTGCCAAAACTCTTCACACTTCTCAAAACTACAGCAGATAGAGACATGATTGTTGTAGAGATAATGCCACGCGGCTCAAAAAACAGGCCCCGGGCTGATTATTTTCAGAGCAAACAAACAGGACTGGGGTGTTTGTTGAAGTGGAGCGGGACGATGGGAGGGAGGACTGGAAGGGTCTTGGAGGCATTCCTCTGCCTCTGCTGAGGTATTCCTGAGAATCAAGGCAATGAAATTGGACAGTGGAAAGGCTGTTTTGACAAGCTTCGTTTGAAGCTCCGCTGCTGTTATCCTTGGCTGTTTCTTGGCACGGAGTCAGAGAGTTTTAGAGGACGTCACACTGACACCGCCATGGAGGCAAACAGGTTCCTCAAGAAAGTAAAGTCTTACGCAAAGTTCAATAAAGAATTAAAATATATATTTTTTAATTAAAGATTTCAAACAACCTTCATCGACAACCACAGAACTGAAACAACAGTTTACAGCAGCAAGTGATGGACAGATATACAAGATTTGGACAATAAGCTTTCAAGCTAATTAGACAAGAAATACAACAACATTTTCCTAGCAAAGAGCAACTTAATTTCTTTTACTGACCTTAAAACTTTGTAATGGTGGTTTTAGAACACTGGCAGCAGTTTCTAAACCAGAGTATGAGCTACAAGACTTTTAAAAGGTTTAAAAACAAGCCAATTGGTTTTTGCTTTGACTGCTTTTGGTCTCTTCGAAAAAGATAAGAAAAACCTTTTACATAGTCGTTGAAACGCCATTGAAATAAAGGTTATAATCTTTATAAACTTTACTGAAATGTAGTTCAGTTTTTGATGTACTAAGCTTTGCTGGTATCAGCTGCTTCAACAAAACGTCGACTTTGAAGAATAACAAAAAAAACAAAAAGTAAAATCCACAATTCTCTAAAGTCTGTGTTTATGACGGTTGCCTCCAATGTGCCAGTGCCGGCCCGCTGGCTGGCTACTCTCTGGAGGTTTCCAGGTCAAAATTGCACTTTTTCACACTGTGGAGTTTGGCCTGATCCGGGAAACATTCATGTCATTTCTTATTCAAAGCGTGTGTCACAACCAATTTCACACCAGTGTTTTGAGACTGTATAACTTCCATATTCACACAGGCTACCTTTACGTATCAGAGGGGTGACTGCTCTCTGCTCAGTGAAAATGTGTTCACTTTGGCTCTGCCACCGGAGTAATGGTGGCGTCGTTAGAGAGCACAACACATAAATCAGCTGGCGGATTAATCTACAATAGATACAATATCTGAGTTTTGGTACTTATATCAAAACGAGTAAGCATTCTGTACCAGCTATCGGTACTTGGTGCTGCAGACACATTTTAGTTCATATCGGAAAAGTATTAAGGTTTGATACCCAGCCCTAATGGAGGATTAATCACTTAATAATTGATCAATAAATAACCCCAAAAATGTCTATTAATACTGATTCCATTTGAAGTTTAAGTTGAGTTTAAAGCTAATTTCCCCCATCTCTCTTACATTCGTCTTTTGGAAGATTTACGGTGTTGGCAAGTGCTCCTGATGTTCTACATCTTTCAGGCCATTTTGTGACTGTCTTTCAGCCGTAGAACAGGCACCGTGGGGCAGACGCGTGAAATATTGTACACCTTTTGCCCCATACTTAACCAGCAGCCATTGTCCCCAAAACAACGGCATGGAGATAGGGTTTCGGTGTCGTGGAGCTCCTAAACCCCGCGGCACTGCTCAGGAGAGTCAAGAGGGGGGTGAAAGGTGATCCGCGTGGTCTAATGTCATTTTCATACTCTCACTGTGGCCCCTGGGTCCTGTGTGAATAGACACACTAATGCCTGAATTATAAACCATGGACTATGTTACTGGCAGGAGATGATTTGGATACAAACACTGTCACTATTTTGCAAAAATAGGGTAAAGGCGCTCTTGCATAATGTACAAAAATACACATCATGTTGCGGAGGCTTAGCCTGAGTTAGCAGACTGACACACACGCACATACCCGTGGAGTCTGTCTCGTTGCAGGCCGCTCAGCTGGCTCTCTCACTGGAATAACAGACCTTTGACCTCCGGATTGCATGTGATATTGTTGAGAGGTTTGGTTGTCGTCGGGGTGTGTAGAAATGCATTTTTTAGAGAAATTGAAATGCAAAGGAATGTGGAGTGCATATATAGGTCTGTCTGTGCATGTGTGTGTGTTGGGGGGGGAGTGTATTGTTGCGGTACTGTTGGGACACACATTACTGTACTCCACCTGGACTTAGGGTGCACATTACTCTGCAACCTGACCCTCAGTAGCTGTAATGACCGTGACGTGTGTGTGTGTGTGTGTGTGTGTATTGCAGTAGGGGAGTGTCGGGGTGTTAGGGACAGTTAAGGGAGTGAGAGAAGCTGACAGTAAGGCGAAGACCCTGGCGCTCACAACGCAGCTGGCCTCGCCCTCGAGTGGCCCCCCCAGACGCCAGGCAGGACTTTGTTTATGATGGGGCCCTGAGGTGGGCACCGGCAGAAAAATGGCCTCACGCATAAGCAGGTCCAACAGAAGACAGGGAGAATAATATGTGGAGATTATTGCAAAATTAGACATCCTGCTTCACAAAAATGTAAACAACATAGTGATACTGATATATAATGTTGTAATAATTGTTTTCAAGTGCAGTGTTTAGTCTAATAGATTAAGATTGTAGATGAGACAGTGGAGACTTTCCACAGACATGCTGTAGTTTTGGAAACACTATTTCAAACCCCTTCGACACGTTTGATTCCAAAATTGGACATAAAAGATGGCGCTAAAGAACAAAAACCTGTGCTCTTCTTTCAGGTTGATAGATTGGGACACATTTTACAATGGTATTTAGTTAACATCCTGTTTCCTCCTCTGTCATATCCACAGATAATAGGTAGAAAATGGGATTCTTGGATCCATTTAACGTGTATGAAAATGTTAAAAAATAGACACTGTTCTGGAAATGACAGTCATCATGGCGTCACTTAATCTGACTGTCTCGGTGCAGCCATGCAGCAAACTGGAGGTTTTCTGAAATCACTGGTTTCTGACAGACATCTTTCATGTAAAATTCCACAACTGCCATTTTGCCAGAATCTGAAGCTGCAAGTAGCAACTAGTGAACTGCTCTGTGCATGAACGGTGAGATAAACACATGTACAGTAATGTAGACTGAGGCACTGAATTTTGCACGCTCCCCAAAAGGTCATCATCAGGCAAACATCCATGCGAAGAAAAGGCAGATTTTTTTCCTCACATGTTTTGTACGCTGATTTTGCCCTGCATCTGAACCCAACTGTGGTGCGATGTGCAAACTTATCCACTTTCCAGATGCAGTGCTTTTGTATTACTAACCATACTAGGGACTATAAGTAAGGATAACTCAGTCTCTGCTACATCAATTTTGACTTTTTTTCAAAATAAAATTCATCTCTCTTCCACCAACTTTATAGAAATGCAATACTAAATTACTCAAAGATATTCAAGTTGCCCAACAGAGAAAAACTATAGTGTCCATGATGAGATATTGTATCTTTTCCTGTGAAGGAATGCGGCCTTTGCGTTATTCATGCTCACAACATGTAATTTGCATTTCAGAGTTTATGCTTACTTCAAGAAAACGTTTGTCGTGTCTGTGTTGAGAAAGTCTATCCCAGGGAAGATGCGGGAAAGAAGAAGAAGAAGAAGATGATGAAGTGGGAAATATCATCCTCCAAAATTAGGCAATTCATTCCATTGCCTAATTTTGTTTTGTTTGTTGCCCACAAACTACAACCGTCCAAAATAGCTCACAGATCATGGCGTAACCCTTTTTCTTTATTTTTCTAATACGTAAAACAAATCACTTCCTGTGCAAAATATCTTCCTGATTAAAGCAAGAATTCTCACGCACCACTGGCAGATACTAAAAAATAAGATCTTATTGTTTTATGAAAATGTTAAACAGAGTGTTTTAAAGCCTCTCGGTCTCTCCTCCCTTCCCTCCTGCCGGTCTTGAGTTAAATTTTGCCCTCCTACTCTCCTGACCCCCCCTTCAATTCTTCTCTTGACTAACCAGCTTCCTCTCTTTTTTCTATTTCCTTTACCTCCCCGCACACACACACACACACACACACACACACACACACACACACACACACACACACGGCCCATTCTAACAGCAAAATAATCTGTTTGTGTGTGTTCTTCAGGTTTCTCCCACAGAGGAACAATGCAGCTTCCAGCTTCTCAGTGCCACTAAATCACCATAAGTGTATGAAACCTGGCTGGGTGAATGATGATCCTGCATCCTTCGTCTCCTCTGCCTCCAATAAGAGACTAAAATATCATCTCTGAGAACACAGTCAGGGATGATTTTTCATCACTGCTTGACACAGCGACTTCTTTTCCTGCACGTATCAACACATTTTTCTCCTCTTCTTCTCGGAGATCGGGGATTTATGCGATTCAAAACAAGGGGTAAGAAGGATGGAGCGCTGAGTTCGGTGATTGGGGGCCAAAACACACTATTTCTGCTCTGTCTGAGAACATCTTTGATTCCACTTCTACTAAACAGCAACATCACATTCTCCAGATGAGCTTTCCAGAGTTGCCCTCCAAATCCACATTTCGGTCAGACTGACACAGTAGCTAAAGTTACAGTCTGCAGATCAAAGGGAATTAGATAGGTCAACTCCTTAATACATTCTTACATTCGCAAATAGAGATGAGATATTGAGAGAGAATATTTCTCACATGGGAAAGTTTCTAATATTATTCAATAAGGCCACATATGCACAAAACAGATGGGTTGTTTTTTTCCACTGATACAAGGTTACATCCATGCAGCTCTTATCCTAGGTGTTTCATAAAAGCTCCCGACATATGAGATACATTACACCATATAAACCCAGGCTTGTCATGCTTGGCTTGCACTTTCCACATGAAATGTACAGTAAAAACATTCCCACAGGACTCACACTTTTCTACCTGACTTTTATTTGCTTAAATACTGAGGTCACATCGATATTTGTGACATCTGCCGTGGTAGGGACCCCCGTGGCTGCTTGTAATGTAAGTGAGACAGGATTGTAAGATTATTCTACTATCGCACTTACATTAAGATGCACGGAAGCACTTGACAGTCGAATTTTTTGTATGTGTATTATCGAGACTACCCTCCCCAAAACTACAGCCGTATAGGTCTGTGCAGCACTTTATTATGACCCATATTTAAGTTTATTTAGGCGGCAACCTCAGCGTAGGGAGGATGTCGGGGTGCAAACAACACCAGACTTTCACCCAGGAGGCCGCTGTTCGCATCCCCTGTGTGACCAAAAGTCAACGTTCACTATATTTTATCGTAACTTAAGTTACGTCAGTTATGTACGTAAGTTAAGTTACGTAACTAACCTGTTCTGTCGTTTGGTATGAGGACTTGTATTATCAGAAATTGTATTTTGTTTTGGCGTTATTTATCTAGCGCACAGCTTCACAACCATTCTTTTTGCATTGTAGGCTGCTTTTACATCGACAGTGTTACGGACTCTGGGTTGGGGGTATCGCTACTGAAATAAGGGTTAGGCTGTAATTGTGAAAGTCATTTTACCTCCCCTTCCTCCTGCAAAGAAACTCTCAAGCTCTCACTCAAACTTTCAATGTTTTTTCCCCTCTCATATAGCAAGCGAGTTGCCTAAAAGAAAGAGCACACGATGGTGATGGGCTAATCGCACTAACCTTGTCTAAACCTGTACTAAATTGCTTTTAAAGTACCAGAATTGTTACTCATCTTTTTTTGGCTGAGTCATATAATTTCCTCGCAGCCCAGGATAGAAAACCCCCCCAGCCCAATGGCGGACCATGGCCCGGGGGTGTGGAACCACTGTTCTAGCAGAGTGAATTTGAGGTTTAAGTGCTGGCTTTCAGCTTTAAAGGGTCAGTACACCCAGAAAAGCTCATACTTTCTTGCTTATAATAGTGGTATCTAGCCATGCAGATAGTTTTGGTTCCATTTGTCCAGGTTTTGAGATATATGTCTCTGATATTTCTGCCTTCACCACAATAAATTGGGGGAAAACATGTCCTTGCTACTCTGAATAATCCACTGTCCTCGCTGTGAGAAGATTTCACAAGGAAAGTTTCCTGGTAGAAAGTAGTCCCAAGACACGCTGCTGTTGATTCTTTTGACAGTAAACCACACACAAAAGTCCATTGTATTGGGTGGAGGCAAAAAATCTCAAAACCTGTACAAATAAAACCAAAAACTATCTGAATGGTTAAATAACACCAAGGGTACGTAAGAAAAGTATGTTTTTGGTCATTTGACTGAACCCAACCCTTTTATTTGAGGGAGTTTACATTCACATCAGATGAATGGTGTAGGTATTGCAATGCTTTTTATATATATAGTCCCCAAGGGTGAAAAGGGCTACAAGTATAATGCGGATGAATATGGATGTGAACGCCACCAAACACCCTGCCTTAATCCATTCTGACTGCACTGTAACTAAATGAGTAATGACACTGGGTAATTTTCCGGGTGCAAATGAGCGCCACATCACGCTTTGCTTTTTCAGCCTGGATATTACTCACTCAGAACATTATTTCGGAGCATTAATGTCTTTCTGAGGTGAGATCAATCTCCAGTGTGACAGCTAAGTGAAGCGTTCAGTCGTATTTACTAAAGCAGCTGCCATTCCTACATGTGCTCTTAATTATAGAAACACATAAATGTAAAAAGGGGTGCGTGGGGCGATTTATTGTTGAGGCTGCTTCAGAGAGTTAGCACCAATCATCTACTTGCATGACTCTATTAGCATTAGCGTTCCCCTCTTCCATTGATTACTACAGTCAGAGGGGGGGTTTAAAAGTACAGTTGTTCTGCCGTGCACAGCCATAACAGCTCCACTGAAAATGTCCAAATACTTGGCCCTTTATGCCGAGCAGGACCGCATTCGATTTGAAGCGAGGACATGCACATAAGTTCTAAAAAGATACAAACTGACAGCCAGAATTCCTGCTTCCTAGCAGTCTGGAATAATCAAATCCCTCCACCGGTGCTGACACTTGGCAGAATCTTCACAGTGAAGCCTTCTTGCTACCATTTAAAGCATGCTGCCTTCATGGGCTGTAAGTTGCGCTCTCTCTGCTTTTCTTCTTTTTTTTTTTCAGATCTAAGAGGCAATTTTCTATCTTGGAGACAGATTGAACAGCGGGGGTGGGGCTCATACATGAGGTAAGGCAGGGAAACAGCAGCTGGAGAGCTGCGGCCCAACAGCAGCCGTTGAGGAGCAGCAAGATAACCTCAGGTTGTAAACATCGCCTCAGCAGCAAGGCAGCTTATCAACCGAGGGTCAACATGAGGTCTGAACACGCGGGCCTCCTCATCTCAGCCCGGTCCTGGATGGGATGAGATCACTGGCAGGGGTAGTGCTGGCAGAAACGCTGTGCTCCTACTCATAGTAGATCTCAGATCAGAGCCAGATGAAGAAAACCAAACAAATACGACTGCAGAGCGTCGGCAACAGCGGAATCTGAAATGTAGCTGCGTGGAAGAAAATGCTCTTCACAGGGAATCTACTTTTTATTGCTCAGCTGCACGGCCTTTCACATTTGTCCCTTTTCACCAAGTGACACAGAAAAGCAAATGTAATATTCCAGCAGCTTTGCAGGGAAACCGACGGAGCTAAATATAATCGCGAAGTCCCATGGAAACACAAACAGCCAAAACCTCATCAAAAAACTTCAGAAAAAAAGACATGGTTTTTTATAGAAGCAGATCTTTATGAAGTCACCATAAAATATTTCACTGCATGTCGTGACGGCTTGCAGGTGGCAGCCGTTCGTGTGCTTCAGAGTCTCTATACTGCATGACGAAGCAAACAAATCAGCCTCAGTCCTGACCTGAGAGCTGACCATGAGTGCAACAATGCATCATTGTGCTTCTTTTTCACACTCCACAAACTCCTGGAAGTTGGCATCTGGCTTTGCAGCGTTGCTCAACTGCCTTCTCACACACTTGTACACATATAACGAAGATCTTCAGGGATCGGGCTCTGAATAATTTTGCTGCATCTGCTTGTGCTCACTTACTGAGCCACCAGGCCTGAAGCCAGAATTTTTAATGCTCAGGACTGGAAGATCTCAGTAAACTGACTTCATGATGAGGACTCGGCTCCACGTTTTACTTTGAAAAAAGTGCAGGCTGGAAGGTGTGTGACGCAACCTAACAATAACAATGGTTTCTTGACCTGAAAGCAAACTGGTAATCATTTTCCCCCAAAACAATGAAACAACAATTTAGTCATAGTTGCAAACATAACAAAAGCCAATTCTATATTCCCATAAAAAAATAGCCAACAGATGTTTTGGGAAAAACTTTTAAAGTTATTTATAAGACTTTCTTCTCACTCTTTAAACCAAAACAATCTTGGCTAGAGTTCAGCTGATGACCAGATCAGGACTTTAACCGTAAAACACATCATTCAGTTCCGAGAAGAGCTACTCAGCCCTCTCAGGTGTGAGCTTGCCTTCCTGTGGCAATATGATTCAAGCCAGGATCACTGATGAGGAGGATAAGATCAAAGCCTGCAGGAGACAATATCCGCGGCGTCCCAGGGATTGACTAGATAGCTTCTCTGTTTGTGGTGCATTGTTTGGGAGCGCAGCAGGGTGATAAAAGCCATACAGAGAGATGAGGAGGGTTGCTTCTCTGTTTGCCTCCATTACTTGAGTACACATTCAGGCGCAATCCTTTGCTTGCATTGTGTGGGGATTACTGCTGGAATGGAATGAGGGGGGATTAGTCCTCATCTGAGGTGAGACCTTCCCCTAAACGACATGTTGTCCACTTCCATTTGGTTAAAAAATGATAGGCTACTTCATTGGTTATCTGTGTATTCAGGAAGCACGCTGAAATGGTTGATTTAGCAAATTTAGCAGATTGCTCACATCAAAAGAGACTTAAAGGGTCAGTTCACCCAAATGACAAACACTTTCTCACTCACCTAGCCATGCGAATGGTTTGGAGATCTGTCTCTGAGATTTCTGCTTAAACCCTGACACAATGGAGCTAAGTGGAGGCTCATTTAAGGTGCCCAGGCCATTAAAAAGTTACATTTATTATTAAAAAAATTTTGAAAAACAACGTGTCTCTGGAACAACTTTATTTCAAATAAATTGTCCCTGTGAAATCTCGAGCGAGTTCTGTAGATTATGTTGAGTAACAAGGACAGGACTGGAAAGACATGCTGCTGTTGATTCCATTCACCTCCATTGGCAGAAATCCCAGAGACAAGTATCTCAAGACCTGGACAAAAAACAAAAACCTTCTCCATAGTTAGATACCAGAACTGACCCTTTAAAAATTGGGAGCCTTCGATTGCACATATAGCTGATGATGGAGGTGACTATTTTCATGCATGGTCTCGATCTGGTGGCAGGTAAATGAAACTGTGTGTACTGTATGTCAGTGACTATGGGGTGGCCTGTGGCTCAGAAGGATCCATAAATTTCAGCGTTGGTGGTTCGACTCCAAGCTCCTCCTGTCCACACACCAAAGTGCCCTGGAGCAAGACACTGTACAGAAACTGAAATGGCTCCAGATGTCTGGATCAACTAATTTGCTTTAAAATCCCATATAATCACAAACGAGTAAACATGCATCTACAGGATGAGCTGGCCAAAAGCTCCTCTCTCTGTTTCTTTGTGGCATCGAGCAGGTCATCAGCCAGACTCATACGTAAACAATCTACGCATTACATTTTTCATCTACTCCTTACTACAAATACCGAAGCTTGAGAAATATGGCAATGAGGTAAGATTTAATTTGTTGTCCCAACGTCTGTGGCTGCAGGCCTGCTGGGACCATTTGCTGCTCTAGTGACCTTTGTGATTATGAGCATTTCAAAGGGCCAGACTCAGATCTTATGACAAAGCTTCAAGGATCCACAGCCAAGGAAACAAGAGTAATGGGGTCGAGGTGAGGCCGCTGCTCAGGACAGCAGCAGGAGAAAAGGAGATTGCTTTTGGTCCTTCATTTAGAGCGCGGGGGCTGACAGATAAGCATCCACTTGCCTCATTTCAGTAGAGAGCAGGATATCACCATGTGGTGAAACAGAAGAGTAGGAGGCATGCCACTGATTAGGAAATAGCTCGGGGGCCTTGACTCATAAGCTCAGCGGAGCAAAGCTCCTCCATATTTGACACTAAACAAGTGTATCACGAATGGCTTCTGGCACTGCTGGCAAACGCCTCCATGCTGGTAAGGAAAGCATTTAAGAAATCCAATCAGAGCTGAGTCTGTCACCAGGGTGGTATTTGAGGAAAGTATCTCATTTGCAAGACGGTGTCAAAACAAAAAAGATGACATGACTCGGCCACAACGATCACAAGGCACTTTGTGTAATTGGCTGGAAACAAAGTATTTTATCCATCAGCCAACCACAGCGAAGGATAGATTTCAAAAAGTCACCAGCTATGTTTGAAAGTTTGCAGTAGAGTTGGAAAGGATGATTCATCATTTAGTCTATGAATTGTCAGAAAATAGTAAAAAAAAAAGAAAAAAGGTAAAATAAGTTCCCAGAGGCCTAATTGACATTGTTAGATTGCGTGGTTTGACCCACTAACAGTCCAAAACCCAAAGATATTCAATTTACAATGATATGAAACAGAGAAAAGCAGCAAAATCTCACATTTGAGAAGCTGAACAAGTAACAACCGAGAAAAGAAAAAACTACAAATGATGGTTCTTTATCTGACAGGGTGGTAGTTAGCACTAAAGATCATATCAGTAACAGTGTTTGGCTGATGGTGGCTGGTGGTAATTTCCCACCCTGCTTATTGGAAGACAGCTTGCAGGCACTGACTGTTTGCATATTTACTACTCTACTCTTTATCTAAGGAACAAAGATAAGATGTGCATACAAAAGCCCATGCAAAAGGATTTACACACACTTCCAGCTTTCCTACAAAACAAGAACCAAGAAACATCCTGGGCTAATCATTAACTCTGCGGATTCTAAACTAAACACTGACATTGAGTCAATGTGAAATCATGTAGAAAATCGTCCAGGAAATGCCTGCAGACACGAACAGGCTCACATCGACCCCATACTACGGAGGTGGACGTGTGGTGTTGAAATAAAGTTGCTGCAATCCATGCATGACAGTTTAACCATCTACCGTCAACGTATTTTGAAATCTGTTATTCTGTAAGGTGATCATTAGTAAAAAAAAATCGATCTATTGTAGCACAAATTAACATGTGGCCTGTCACTGAGGGTGGAGGGGCAGAGGGCACACAGCTGCCAGCTCTCACTGAAAACACATCGCCATATGGTCAGTGAGAGTGTGCCGGGTCAGGGCACGTAGACTGTTTTCCATGATGTTACAAAATACGAACAGTAGCACACTCCGGCCTGAACCTTGTTTTGCACTCACTGATTGTTGCACTGAAGCTGCCAATTACTGCATTTTTATGTTCTTTTAACTTCTTTTGTTTTCAACACTAAAACTCTCCAATAAAACCCTAAAATTAACACGGAAATTGGTGTTTTAAGGCTGCAGCTAATGATTATTTTCATTATTGAATAATCTGTTGATTATTTTCTCAATTAATAAATAATTGTTTAATTGATTGATTGAGTTTGTCCACAAATTGTCAGATCACAATCTCCCAAAGCCCAAATTGACACGCTCAACAGTTAAATCATTGAACATTAAGAAAATCAGCAAATCGTCACATTTGAGAAGCTGGAACCAGTGAAATTTTCATATTTTTGATTAACAGATCATCAAAATAGCTGCTGATCGATGGACTTACGGAATTATCGACTACTTGTTTCATTAAATTTGCTATTATTTGTTGTTTTTATAGCTTTAATGTTGCTGTGGCCAGCTGATCTGACACTTAAAAAGAAAAGCTAAAAAACCCCCAGCCTGATCCATCAACACTTGCTGTGTGTGTGTGTGTGTGTGTGTGTACCTGTGTGCACACATGTACAAGTGAAGATCTGTGTGAAAGTCCGTGTTTTTATCAGATGGATGCAGGTCATGGAACCACAACAGATCTAATCTATCTGAGGCTTACGAGGACTAAAATGAGGACAGGACAGGACAAGAACGTAGTATTTTCATTCTTTTGTTGATTTCCCGTACACTGCTGGAGACCCGCCCACCTGCTGAGAGCACAGCTGGGTTCTGTACCCGGCTTAGTGATGGCATGGACAGGCTCGGGCGTGGTGGTGAAGAACCTCGGAAAGGGCAGCGGTGCCTCTGTGCTAATTTTCATAATTTTTTTATGGTCATGTTCACCCTGCCTTAGGAAGGATAAGCTTCTTGTGTGGCATGACACGGACATAAAATCTTACACATAATTTCCCCTTATCATATGAAACAAAACTTTTGCATCCATCGACAACGGGTTCCAAATCAGGAAATCTTACTATACCACTCAAAAACAGACTTCTACATATCAAGATTCATATTTTAAAGTGTTTTCTCTCTGATCCACAGTCTTCTCCAAACACTTAATTGTGTAATTATGTTTCTCCATAATGTAAATCTACTTCTTCTGTCTCCTCTGTACATGCGGCAGCCATTGCATTTCTGTTTGTCCTAGAAGCGAAGTGGAAAATAGTTTGAGAGCTTAATCCGCCGTAGTGTGTTAAAAAAAACTGTAGATTTCCAGTGAATGGTAATGCATTTTCTGGCTGTACTGTATTTTATCATGTGACTGTCTTGTCTAGTTGTACCTAATAAACAGTAAGTATTTAATCATCTTTTCTACACGCTTTGCAGCATCAAAAGAAGCAACTCCAGAGTATAACTTCTAGATTATGGTAATGTTGCCGTTCTGTGTACCAGCTCCAGTGAAGCCACTGTTCTGTACATCTGGCTCACGCAGAGGGAGAGTTCAAGTGAACAAATACCAGCTTAGTGATGGCATGAGCAGGCTCAGGCATGTGGGGCTGACATCCACAACAGAACCCACTGAATCAGCAGCATTACTGAGGCTGCTGCGGATCTCATCATTTGTCAAAACTACAATGAATGCACGAAATATCAGAGACACTTAAACTGATGATTGATTTATTACTAATTGCTGTTATTACAGCACATCTATCAGAGTAGGAGATGTAGATTTTAAGGCTTTGGCACATGCAGTTTGCTGTTGTTTTAGCTGTAAGGCAACTGATCTGATCTCAGTGTGAGAAAGTAAATAATACATTTCATATGTTCATGTTAAAAGCTCACAGTGGAATATAGATTAGAGGGTTAGTTAAATGTTCCTACATAATTCCTATGTGGTATTTTCTTGATATGATAACTTTATATTTGGTAGTTTTATGTTTATATCATGCTGACCATCTCTTTTCTCTTTCTTTCTTCTCTTTCTGTAAAATTCTATTGTTTTGAAACGTGCCACGTGAATAAAGTTCACTCACTCAGCACGTCACAGAAAGCTAAATTTGGAAGCAAATGCAGCTGTTTCCAGAGGTGCTTTTGAGGCAAGTCCAAGCTGAGTTTCAAGGAAAGACAAGGAAAGTCAAATGTAAGTCATATGTAAGACCTACATGGCACTGTCTTATTTATCAATTGTTGTTTGGGATTTTACCAGGTCAAAACTTGAGACTTGATTTGTTTTCTTTCCCCATTTTTGTGACTTAAGTCCGACTTGAGTCTTAAGTCAATAATCTGGCTCGTTCTCTTTTTCTAGTATCATTCTCATATACATAAGACATCCACTACCCTAAGACCCTCAATTTGAATAATGTTAAACGCCACAAAAAAACCCCTAAATTGTAATAAAAAGAGAGCAGGAAGAGCATTACGCAATATATACTGAATGGACAGAAGTAGCATTAGTAGAATTACACGATGAAGACACATAATAACAAATTAAGTCAAAGTCAAAAAAAGTATTTGCACATACTGAAAGAGGCACTGCACACTTGAACGTGTTCTTTGAGCTGTTAACTAAATGATATGACTGTACTGTGGTGAAACACATCAATGCTGGTGTTAATATTGACATTTCTTACCAAATGTATAAAAATCGGCATTTCATGGGTTGAAAATGGTTCAACACGCCATCTACTGTTTGAAATCAGCCCTGAACCTGCGAGACCAATGCTGACATAGAGTCAGCTGGTTGGGACCTGTCTATGTCCTGAAATGTATTTAAAAATAGACGCTAATCAGACACAGTCAGTCTCCCCTGTGTCCCCTGACCCACACACTACGTAGCCACGAGGCCACGCCTCCTACAGTTGTTGTTCCCTCATGCATTTTTTAAATTTGCTGTGAGGGAGGGTTCTAGCTGAAGTTGAGGGTGGAGTTTCACTTTAATTGTCCACTAGATCTCCATGAAACCACTAGCTGTGGCTTTTACAGATTTATAACATACTCTCTCTATAAGCTCCTTGCTGTTTAAGAGTTGCATATGCATGCTGTGCATCTTGTCATTAATGCTGTTTAAAGCCTTTGTTGTCCTGGCAAGAATCTCTGCTGCATCATGCTCACCTCTACAAATGTGCAAATAAAATTAAATCCCATCTTATTTAGGGACAAAAAAAACTAACTGGCAAAGCCAAATATATCTTGGAAGTCACATAACTGCATCTTTATTCTATTTCATAATCAGAAATTATTAGGAATTCCTTAACAGAATAACATAAAATCAATTGGCCACTGTGGCTGCTTGTTTGGCATTTTTTCAAGCCTACATTTAAAGCTTGTTCATTAAAACAGGCGGGCTAATTAAAATGACTGTCGGTCAAAAGCATCTCCCAGCTGGAATTATATTACACACACTATAATCAATCAGGCCCAAGATTCAATTTAAAAGCAATCAGCATTTGGTGGGTTTTCTCGAATCAATAGTAATCCGATGATAATTTTGACCCGTGGCTCTTCTTTATTTTTAGTCTCAAATGTTCCTGCTCCCTCAATAGACTTATGGGAATGGGTGCCAGGCGTGTTGGGGACGCTCCAAATCCCTACCACGGCTCTGCACACTACATTACCCAGCAAAATGGGCCTTACATGTCTTTTTTTTAAAGCAATGCTGTCAGGCAACAGCACATTCTGGGGGTCGGATCAATAGTTTAAAGAGTTGCTTTTGATGTGAGAGGTGGAGGGCGACCGAAAAATTGGTTAATCACATTAAATCTTTACCCAACACAGGTTAAATTTTGCCACACATGTTTGGAAAATAATTTGTTTAAAGTGTCATACTGGCTCAAATCAACAACTGAGTCAACTGAGGCCTTTTTCATAGGAACTACTGTTATATTCTAAACTTTACCTAGAAAAGTAGCAGAATTGTACTAAGGCACAATAATCAGTAGTTACACACGATGAAGAACAGTAATTAATTCTTCAGTTTCATGCTCTCTGTGTAACTGGGAGCAGCCTGAAGACAGAAATGGCCCCCGGAGAAACAATAAGAACAGCAGATCTGCTCCATCACGCAGACGGCCTGAAAAGAGAGCCACTCATCATTACAACATTTATCACATCTTTCTGCCTAAACTGGAGCTAAGAGGCATGTCTGAGCTGACAGCCACCACTTAAAAACTTCCAACTTGCTCTTGCACTGAGCTTTCAACCTCACCCAGATCCCTATTGGGCAGTTTTCCCCACCAGAAATACACAGTTTGGTGAAGCGAACGACAAAAATAACCCGCTGTGTGCTTCAGTATGCCTCCTCTTGAGTGTTTACACCTTTTATGAATTTATGGCCTATCCCAAACCTCATAATAACAGAGAGTCTACCTGCCATATGCCACTGAATACAAGTCATAAATCTATTAAGCAGCGCTATGATTAGATCATTGAACTACAGGCATACAACACGAGCATCAGATGGGCAGTTGTTCAACGCTCTTTTGTCGTTGCAGCTTGTTTCTTAACCTGGCAGCGGAGGACAAGTGGATTCAAGTTAAGACTGTCAGCAATAAAAGAGAAATTGGAAAGCGGCTTCCCAGTTGCACTGAGATAAAAGCTCTTTTGGCTGCAGCGATTCAGCACTTGACCTGCTGCGTCTGCGCGTATTGAGGCTCAAACTCAAACAAACTTTGAAACAGCAGATTTTTGTGCCATTTGTCTCCGCGGAGAAAAAAAAGTCAATGTTCTGGATTTGAGCGCGTGCATATGTTTGAGATGAGGGTACTAAACAAGGGAATGACTGAGCGAGGAAAGTACTGCAGCTGCAAAAGAATAAAGTCAGCATAATTTGATTTCAACTTTGAAATCATATTGTTTGCAGACATATGTGCAGATAGTACTCTGCATTAGAAACATAAGGATTCTATGACAATTATACAGCACAGGGATGCTCCCGTACCTCTTGCAAAACTGATGTCATGCCTCACGTCGACCCAGTAATCAAGTGAGTCAAGAGGAAAGAATGTCTAATAATGGAACAGTCTCGGAGTGATCAAAACAATAGTTTTCATACCTCCAGTCACTGTGGAGAGGTGGAATCAGACAATTACTGTTTGGGAGTTTCAGGAAAGAAAGGTTTCTCTCTGCATTCATCACTTGGTACAATACAGCTTTTGTTAAATAGAGAGAAGCCGGAGACGCACGAGGCGTCAGTTGTTTGATTTGTAACAGGATGATGTTGTTTTGCTTTGATCCCGTGCACAGTAGCTCAACAGGCTCTGTGAGTTTACAGCAGAGGAGTGCTTCTGACTTTTGCACAAAATGTGTTAAGCATCAGACAAACAGACTTTTCACATCTGTTCACCAAAGACGCTCGGAGCCAGAAGATCTGTTTGAAGGTCTCCAAATGTTGAGCTATTTGAAACTTTTTTTCTACATTGTGCTCCATGACAAAAAGGTGTCCATATTAGGGCTGGGTGATACGGCCAAAAATGTTATCACGAAAATGTTTTTCATATAAGTCGATATCGATAATTAGAACGATAAATGTCAAGTCATTATTTCTTTCAAGTTCAAAGGCAGATTTTTGCTCCTGAGTGAAAGTTGAAGAAACCAGGTGACAAACACTTGCCAAAGAACATTTCACAAATCTGAGGTACTGTAATTTCTTACTTTCTGTGTGTTCTAATGGGTGATATTGTTTCACATCATGAAACAGGTTTGTTGCCCGTCTTAGCTGGCACGTGTCTTCGGCACAGTTTGCTCTATTTGTTTTTGTAAATAGCCAAAATATCTCCAAACTACAGAAGTTGAGTGACCTTTCTTGTCGACGACGGCTTCGTCCTGCTTCGAGCTGCTCATGCACTGTGTTTTCTTCGGTGTCATTTCGCTTACCGGTATTTTGCTTTTTCCACTCCAACTACCAGCTTGTCAGCCACTGTGTCTGTAAGCATACCGCTATTCCTGCGACATGATTGGCTGTTAGTCTTCTTCTTCTTCGGCAACTAGCGTTTAAAGCTAGCATTGGTGCCCCCCCCCTCTCCTGGTGTGTGGGTGGTTTAATTATATCGAGCATTTATCATCATACATTTGTTATATTTATATTGAGGAAAATTATAACGCGATAATTATCGTCATCGGCGACAGTCACATTGAAATATGACATATGCACTAATTTGCTCCCCAGAATTTTGTATCAAGACATGATGCCTCAGAAAGTCGATGAAAGATCACACTAAACGAACACCCATGAAAACATCGACCCACATAAAAAGGCGACTTCCACTTTCCCACAGGTGCTGGCAACAGGTGGGGGTGGAGGGGAGTGGGGAAGAGGCCTCGCCAGCGTGGCAGGCTGCCACAGCGGGTCAGGGGATCATCTTCCGCCCAGCTGCTGATGCCCTGTTATCCCAGAGCCATTCATCACGGCTCGCTGAGAGTCAGATATGCGCTGCCCTCAAACACCCCCCAGCTCCCAGCATTCCTCACTTTCCCCTGTGGATCTCCACCGCTGATAGCTGTCAGGACGGTGCTGATGTACCCAAACACCCACCCACCATGTATTTGCATGTATTTGTAAAGCTGGTTTGAATCTGTTTTAAAAACATAACCACATGCCACTCTTCATGTATGTCTGTCTGATCTCTTCACTGCAGCCTGTGTCTTTAAAATCAATTAAAATGAACAGTGTGTTTGCAAGTTATAACTACAAACCATGCATACTTTACTCTTTTGCCAACCAATTTTCAATGCATGCTGTACAGTTTTAGATGTTGATTATCGTTCCATGCAGCCATTGATTTCCATTATTTTCTGTACATTATGAAAATCAATTACTAGACTCTTGAAACTTGCGAACATCAAGTCTGCATTAATTTTGTTAATGGTACATTATCGTTGCATGGTAATGCAGTTTAAATGCAGATTGATTTAAAAGGTTACCTCTTTAAATCTCCTGTTACCTTCTAACAATAACGTAACTGACAAAAGTTAAAAGGTACCCACTGGAGTTTTTGACCACTGGTGGCACTATGGAGCAATATTTTGTCACGCAGATCCTTGTTTACTTTGTATCTGGTGCTCTAGTAGTACACCCAGGAAGATGCACAAGTACCCACATGAGTAATGCTATTCCACTTAAAAAAATAAATAGTATTTATAGTTTATATAGTTGAAAAACACTGACACAGCCAATCTGATATGTTTTCTACCCACAGTGTTACAGTGCATGGTTGTGGTTTGCTGCCAAGCAACAACAGCAATAAATGTTCCTACTATGAGGGCACATACAGAGATGTTCAAACTAGTTCATAATACAAGAAAAAAGCCCCCATAGTAACACACACGCCCAGTGTTTTGACAGAAGTCCTCCTCAGGAGTGTGCTCGGTGTTTGCACATGACTCTGGCATGACTCCTGTATGTGCTTGCCCTTTGACAACTTATTCAGTGTATAATATCCAGGAGACTAAAGGTAATCCTCTGCCTGACTGGTGATATACAGTACTGCCTGATGCTGAGGGATAAGTAAAGATGAAGTCAGAGGTGGCAGTGCTAGCACACATATCGACAGGCCCTTTGGCAGGGTGGTCGGCAGTTAACTTCATGTCATTATTGATGAGGCGATTCAACCGATTGATTTAATCAATGTTGATGGATTGGAGGCGAGTTAGTACAGGCAAGGTAACAACTGGCTTGCAGCAGCATGGGGAGGGGGGACGGTAACTTCAGCACAATGCATATTAATCGAAGCAATGAGGTAAAGTGCTGACTTTCAGCTTTAATTTGAGGGTGATTACATCCACATCAGATGACCAGTGAAGGTCATCCAAAACTGTAGCCCTGTTTATACATTTGGCCCAGTTTTAGGGGCCAAAATGTGTAGGACAAACTAAAATAAATCAAATCAATCAAACAATAATTGTCTGAAGTCTTCAACCTAAAAACATCAGCAGACACTTGATATCTTCCCTGGCGATGGTCTGCCAGGCCTGTGGTTCAATCATCTTCTCCTTATGCATGTTTAACTGGCTTTTTGCCCTCAGTCTTCAACAAGTGAAACACATCATGATCAGCTGGATTGAGGTCAGGTGATTGACCCGACCAGGCAAGACATTTCCACCGTTCTTGTCTGTATGTTTAGGGTCATTATCCTGATAACTTGGCTAAGCGTCCTACACTGATCACCAAATATGGATGTAAACAGCCCTGAAATTAAAGCTGGGAGACTACTCTATAACCTCAAAGTCATTGTTTCATTTCAAATACAATGTGCTGCAGTGCAGAGCCAAAACAATGAAAAATACGCCACTTTACGGAAATCAATCCAATAAATGAATGTAAAACAGGCATATAAGGAATTTTAGAACACCTCAAACATTATATTAAACACACTATAATCAGGAATTTGTTTCTTCACATGTCCATATGACGCAGACTTGCATGTATGCTCTTAACCAGAGGGGTCAGTGGTCAGGGGGGACAAGTCAGGAACAGGTCATGCTTCAGCGTCTTGCTCAAGGACACCTGTAGGACAGAGGTCAGGAGACAGAGATCTACTGGACAGAGATCCAGTAGATGCACTGGCTGCCTGAACCTGAGACCACCCACTTACTGAGACAGTCTCTCCAGCCAACAAGCCAACCTGCCTGCAATGAATAAACAGCCAAGGCCTATAACTCTAAAAGATAAAAAACAAGCCATGCATATACAACAGGCTTACTTTATGTTTCTAAGAAACATTGTAAAAACCACATCATGATGATGAACTTAGTTGCTAATCTGCAGACTGTTATTTTGTCTTTTGGATACAATCAACAACACTCTGGATTAAAAAGTTACGACTTAAATGTCTAAAATACCACTGTTGAGCGAGGACTTTTGCAATTTACTGCTGGTGTTAGTGTTTGGCATCAGCTACAGTGTGCAGAAAAAACTTCAAATATGTGAATATATGACCTGTAAACCAAGACAGACCATATCAAATGAATTGTAAATAAACACACTTTTGAACCTTCCAAGTTTGTGCAGGCTATACGCTTACAGCTAAGCTCCTTAAAGAGAAATTTGTCTCTCTGTTGAGTAATAAAAAATGTCAAAAACGTACATATTAATACAGCAGTAGCCATTGTAGAGGTTGCCATCACACATAACTGCAGCCACTCCAGTTAATTCAGTCTCAGACATAACAAAAATTAGGAATGAAGCGATATAATTTGGGCTCATTCATTTCAGTTTTAATTAAAAGAGATTTAAAAGCTGGGAACTTATCAGTGTGCAATGTGACAATCTAGTCCTTTTTGCTAAGCCAATTGTGAAAATCAGTCATGGGTTTATAAAAGTCTAAAAAGTCTAACCCTTTTTTAGATGGTTGAGAAAAGAGCAACATCTGCATTTCACTCCAAAAAAATACAAATGCAAAGTAGGAGTTCTACAATGGCTACCCCTACACAACCACAACCCCAGCCCCCTCCCAGCTCTTACCACATTGTAGCAGGATTTCTTGTCTGATCCAGTGAAGTGATACGGGTCTACTGTGTTGCACCTCTGCATGTACATCTTGAACATGTTGTTGATGTGTTTCAGTGACATTATGCAGACGGCTGAGTTAGGGGTCGGCTCCGGAGAGTTCGGCTTTCCCTGGGCAAAGGCGGCGAACAGCACGTCGTCACCTTCCTCCACTTTCAGCTGCTTCAGC
Organism: Maccullochella peelii; assembly: GCA_002120245.1. Lineage (NCBI taxonomy): Eukaryota > Metazoa > Chordata > Actinopteri > Centrarchiformes > Percichthyidae > Maccullochella > Maccullochella peelii. The sequence continues at coordinate 153,638 of LKNJ01001108.1, read as the reverse complement.
AGTTCAACGTCAGTGCCCACCTTGGTGACATGGGCTGCCTGGAGGATGTTGAATACCTTCACATCTTCCGCGGAGCGTCGTCGCCTTTTATCTGTGCTGATGCACTCAAGGGGCATCTCCACGTAACGGCGGATCGCATGGTCCGAGGAGCACATGCGGACTATGCGGGTGTGGTAGGCCTCGGAGTCCCTGTTCACCCGCTGCACTGTGAGGAAGTAGGTGAAAGGTCCACTGTGGAAGGAGTAAACGTATCGCAGGTAGTAATTTCCACGTAGCGATGGAATCAGATCCATGTACGAGCGGCTGGAGAAGAAAGTGAAGCCGTTTTGGCTCGTTTTCATCTTCCGCAGAGAAATGGTATGGGGACGTGTTGCACTGCTTGATATGTTTCCTATGCCTGGGATCTCAGAGTTCCCGACAAAAAACTTGATGACGTTGCTCTCCACATTGAGCACCTGAGAGCCTGAAGGGCTGACCACAACATCCGAGTTGCTGGGTTTACCTTTGCCTTGCCTCACCTTGTCGCCGAAGCAGTAGACCTGTTCGTCTACGGTTTTTGGGCTAATGTCGTCATCCAGGACATGGCGGCGGCAAACACCATTATCTGCCGAGCCACAGCTGTACAACCCCTTATCGTAAATGTTCTCCACCACCAAGGCAATGTTGCGGTTGTCCACCCTGCCACTGCTGGTTAGTTTCTGGCCGCAGGTCTCGTTGGCAAGCAGTGGCCCTGTGTGGTACTCTGACAGCTTTGTGAGGTTTGGGGCCAGGGCATAGATTCTGTTCACAGCCCCGACGTAGATGATCCCATCCAGCGTCACCATGTTTTGGATGGGGAAGTCTGCAGTGAACGTTGGGAGCTCGTAGGTGACAGAGAGGTTGAGTTGGTTGGTCTCGGCTGATTTATCACACTGGCCCTGCGCGCTGGGACACAAAGCCCACAGCAGCATGATGGCATGAAGCAAGTGGAGATTCATCCTGTTCCAGAAATAAGGGACATGAGAAATGAGTTTGTGAAACATCCCTTGCTGGAACACAAAGAACTCAAAACATTCATCATAGATATCTTTGAATAGGTGGCCTCAATTGTCTGGAGTGTGAATGTGCAGAAAGGAGAAACAAGGGGACCATCGAAAACCCTTTTCAGACTCATAAATGGAACTGTGTCAGGGTATAAAACCAGCGTTTACTCACTTCACCACAAGCGGTGAAACCATTCATACTGAAGTAACTGGAGGCTTCATGGTGACACAGAGCTCTAATACCAGCCTCCTAATCACCAGCACTTCTACTTCTGACTCCACTGACCCTAGACAAGCCAGCAGTGAGACCTGGGTGAGCACTTCTGCGGTGCTCAAGCTCTGTTCCCAAGTGACCACAGTGAGAGGCAAAGCAGTGAATCACCCAGAGAGCAGCCCGCTCTGCAGGGCGACGCAACCACGGGCCTAAGTTTAGACAGCAAGGGCCCCATGGGAGTGGAGATAAACTCAATTAAAACAAAAGAGGCTGGAGGGAGAAGGCAAGGGGGACCATTCTGCAAAATGATAAATAACCCCAGCAACAAAAAGGTAATCCACTGGGAGATGCATTTAGTGGAGGGAGGGATGGAGGGAGAGCAGCACCAGAGAATTTGCAAAATGTGCATTTGCATGTTCTCTATCTGGATGTGGTTTTAACACCATCCCCAGAAACAAGACAATAACATCCAGCACAGTAGGTTTGGTTTTTACACTCATGCCAACAGTGATGCATAAACTCACTGGGATTCCCTACATGCACATTTTGACTGATTTATGACTCACTGTTAAAAAAGCTCTTTGTTTTTTGGAGCCAGTCGAATGGAGAAAGCGCAGTTTTTCATAGTATCAGTGTTTCAGGGAGAAGATTTGAATACAGACAGATCTAACAGGTGCTTGTAGGCAAACTCCTATGAAAGTTCAGAGCAGAAAATATTACAAGTAAGTGCCAAAGACATAACATAAGAGTCTGAGGCAACACTGTGGGAGGATAACAGTGATTTAGTAGAAACTAAAGATAAAAAGTGTGTAAATTGAGAACCCAAAACACACGTTAAGATTCTGTTACAGAATTGTACACAGTATAAGAGCCAGTTTTCTTTTATTAAGCATATGTTGAGATGAGTATCGTCTTGTTTTGGTCTTAAATTATGAGTAACACTATTAGGCACCTGCACCGAACACAATACATTTACAGCCTCATCGCACGTCTGTTTTTTCAAAAGACAAAAGGCGGTGGGAAACAGTAAAAATGTTTTCATTTTGATAGGAAAGTGACTCATGGCGAAAGGGCTCAAAAAACACAAATGGGAAGTTGGTAAAACAGTGTTAGGAGCCAGAAAAAAACCCCATTTCAAAACAGGCTGTGATATCCAGAGGAGGAGGTGGAGGACGAGGGTCAGGAGTTTCTCTGCGTATTTACGCACGAGAAATACAGTTTGAGTAAAATGATATAAGAGCAAAGTAAAGAAACTGTGGGAAAATGTAGAGATAACAAACTCACCTGTTAGCGAGCAACAGTGTTGTACGTTCCTTTTATTCAAATCATATTCCGCTGGTCTCTCCAGGAGCGGGACTTCTTGACTTTCTCATCAAGTCCAAACTGATCGCTGTAGATTTTCTCTTCGCTTCTCCGTGAAAAGAAAGCTCCCAGAAAGTGGTCAGATTTTATTTCTTAATCTGACTTGGCCTGTTTTCCAGTAGTTAAGCTCTAGTTCGTTGCTCTCCAGCTGAAAGCGGTGAGACTCAACACTGACTGACTGACTGCATCCAGCAGAAACACGCTGCTGCTGCCGCTCTCACGTCTCAGCTCCTCTCTTGGCGCGTAAAGCTCCGCCTCTTTCTCTTCAAACTCTGTGACGCGTCCAGGTGCTGCTGCGTCTGTGGACCAGCACTCGGTCTGTGGAGCTCAGGTGAGACAGACCCACAGCAGGTAGGAAAGCAAAGCAGAGTTGGAAAACTGCGCAAACACTAAATTATGACCTCTAGTTATGACAAAATCAGTTAGATTTTCAAAGAAATGATATTTTACGTATCATTTACAGCAATATTTTATGTATAATGACCTCATTGAATTAAAATTTACATTGATTTATCTCTTCTGTACATATCAAGTGTAAATTCATTATTGCCTGACATCTAACTAATTGGGTTTGAGAGATTTAAATCACCAGATCCAATTATTATGAACCAGACTCTGAAGAGGGGGCTTTAAACCAATAATAAAGCATTTTTTACAGCACAATATAGGCTACTAATGTGCCCTCGGCATACCAGTAAAACGCCATAAACGTTCAAAATGGAAAAAACCCCAAAGAAAAGGACCCAAAGACTACACGAAGGAAGGTCTTTCTTTCTTCTTCCACCTGACTCCCCTGTGAGTCACAAGACGGGTTGTCATGTTAAAACGGCTCACTCAGCCATAAATAATGAGCTAAGTTATAAAAGCAAAACCAACTGTGTGTGTGTGCGTCTCAGCCATGAATCACAGTGGCCAGCACAAAAAAATTCCTTTGTCCCACTTCCTTGAATGGAGGGCAGTTGGAATGAAGGCTGGAAACCCTGATAACAGAGTGTGGATGGAGAATTAATAGGTACAGAGCTGCTGAGGAGCGGCACAGCGGCTGTGTGCACTCACTTTCTGACAGACGCAGTGACATGTGAGGGTTTAATGAGACGGACGGCCAGGGGACGAGTGTGTTCAAGTGGGCAGACGAGTGATGTGATGGAATCTGTGACATCTTCCGCGTAAAACTAGACATATCACTCAGTATGTGGATGTAATAAGTGTTTCAGTGTCATTACAGAGGAACAGTTTCCTCTCTTCTCCTCTTTTCCCACGTTTTAACGATAGAAAGGCTCAGTTGGTTTTGCTATATTCAGTCTTAGAACTGAAACAAGTGATCATCTTTGACTTCACATAGAGACGTTTTCTGGACAAACCCCATTTCATCTCAAAAGGACCACTGAAGAGGAATCTTCATTTATAATAGTGTTGAGTTACAAAAAATAAATTTGTAAAACAACTAAATAGCATAATAATGAACAAAGATGTTTAATTTAAAGGTGAAACACAGAGCAAACAAACCTGAAAGAATGTATGCAACCAGTGCTCAGAGAAGATCATTAAAGGAATAGTTTGACATTTAATCCCTCTCTTGACAAGAGTTACATTAGCTTAGCTTAGCTTAGCATGATGACTGAAAACAGGGGGGAAACAGCTAACAGCAACTCTAAAGCTCCCTAATTAACACGTTGTATTGTGTTTGTTTAATCCGTACAAAAACTGAAGTGTAAAAACAACAATTTGTGGTTTTACAGGGGCTTATGTGCAGGACTATTTTGCCATGGTGCAGAATAAGTGCATTTCCCCCAAATCTAGAATTATTCCTTTAGGTTCACAAACTTTAAGCATAATTATGATCAAATTTAGGCTCAGAAATCAAGCTGTTTTACTGGATTCAGCCACTTTGTCTCTTGTACCTGCTCACTTATTTGATATTAACTCTGGTTGAGAGCGTCAACTAAATGCCACAAATGTAATTGAATTCAAGTGTGTTCCTTCAAAAGAAAAAGTACTCCTTATCTAAGGCCATTGTTCTCAATCTTATTCCAGGTCTTACTGATGAGCCAGACATTTCACAACACACTCCTTCACTCTCTGTAATCTGGGGTTGTTAGAGGTACAATGTTTTGCTGTACCTTAGGGCACTTCTGACGCAGCTGCCAAGGGGTGTGTTTGACACAGGATGTGTGTGTGTGTGTCTGACTGAATGCCCGAGGGGTGTGTCTGTGTGGCTCCTGTGGTGGTAAACTCCAGTTTGGATCGGGCCCTTGTCTTGGCGGGGAGCAGAAAAAAGAAGAAGAAGAACAAGGCAGGAAAAAGGTTGGCTGGGTGGTGAACCTCACACTGCTGGCATGCAGAACATGGAAAACCCAAAGTATGACACGTGCTCCAGGAATGATCTGCATCCTGCAACCACAACACCTGCAGCACAACAACTATGCACTTTCTATTTTCTGTGCATGTTTTGGGCTGCACATTAGCTGAGATGGAAAACACGAAGGAGAAGACTTGGCTGTATTGTTTATGAGAGAAAAAACAGGGACACTTACTGGAAATTAATGCAAAGCAAAATAATGCTGCTGAATTTTTAAATGGATGAACTGGAACACAGACCTCATCGGCCAACATCAGTGGCAACATCAATCATGCAAATCCCTGTCATTTGGGTGACGTGACCCTTTCAATCCTACTACAACAGCAGGCATCTGACTTATTATGGCGCCATCTGCTGGTGCTCAAGGAACAGGCATGTTTTGGTCTCCAGAGACAAGAACAGAGCTTCAGGTCAGGCTAATTTCCAAGCTATTGAATTGAAAGTGAAGAGACTAATCTCACAGACAAAAGCGAGTGATTATCAGGGAGGAGCAGGGCTGCGCTCAGTCTTGATTTTACCGTTTCTGTCAACCCTTCCTGTGCACCTAAACCTAGTCCAGCAGAGGTTAATTTATCACCTGCAGGGTCAATACAAACCCTGGTTAACTGCTGACTGGGACAGTAAACTCTGATTGATGATCTTGACCCACCAGAGGCCCCGGCTGCTTCATTCTGCAGATGGGCTCTTTACTCTCTCGCAGTTCCTTTAGCACAGAGACGGAGTGGTGATTAAGTGTGTGCTGGCTTCATCACTCAGCTGTATCTCCATAGACAGGCTTCTTTCGAAGTAGTTCATAAAAGGTTACATGAAAGGGTCAAGGGAGGATTTTTAGCTGGTGCTCTTGTCTATACTGTAGTCACTCTTAATGAGAGAGCAGGTCAGAGTCCACATCAAGGAGTCAAGGCTGTTAAGGACGACTGCTGACAAAACAAATAGATCAGGGCTTCTCAACCTTTTGTAACTTAAAGCCCACTTCTGATTGTTAAAACATTTCTGAGGACCACCTTCCCAAATAAATGAGTAACAAAAACGTAACATCCCGGGTGTTTTGTGTTTAACTGTCTCTGGAGCTTCGATGGTTTTAGCTCCTCATTTGACAGGATTTCCCCACATTCAGCACACTGTGCTTTGCACTACCTGCCATTATGAATCCAAATTTAATGTGTTCAGGCTCATATTTCCTCACCACACGCTTTGGAGCTTTTTCTGGTGCAGAGTTGTCTCCTGCATCCCTTTTTCGTTTCAAAAACCGATCCATTTTGTGTCACTGCATCCGAGGGAACGTTAGCTAGCTAACAGTGGGCAAAACAAGTTTGTCTCTACCTGATGATGTGTCGTGATTGGCTGGTGATACTCATTGAAATTCTGCTTTTTAACTGGATGTTTTTCATTTATGTGAATCATTGAGCACATTTTGAGCTAAACATAACTAGCTTTGTAAATTACCAAAAAAAAAGGGTTGAAAATACTATAATGAGATTTTTCTTGGAAAAGTCGCACCTGTTTATCAAATCTTCACCTGTCCTGCAGCTACATGGCATTCTGGTTTATTTTCTGCTACTCTGCGAGTAGAAACTGGTATCTCTGTCTGTTGTTTTTTTTTTTTAAATAAAAAATTGACTGTTGAATATCAAAATGACATGACATTTACATATATTGTATCTGAAAACCTTGGTAAGTTAAGTGCCAAACTATTGCTTGGCTAGAACCCACAAAATCCAAAAGAGCAGCTGTAAATCCAAAACAACTTCATTTTAACAGGTAATTATTTAATTCGCATATTCAGGATTTAAATGTTATTTTTCCTGATATAATAAAAAACAAATCTGGAGTCTGGAATTTTTAGAAAGTATGTAAAGTCATGAAACTATAAAGAATAAGGCCTATATTACAGAAATGACACTTCTTTCCAGGAGATTTTTATTGGAAATAGAAGATTTTGTGCCATGTTGCTTTTTGACATTATTATTATTTTCTTTTTTTAATACATGTCTTGCCCACTGACAGTCATATTGTTTCCTGCCTAGACAAAAGCTTTTGTCACCTTTTGCTTACAGCCTGCCGGTCATCAGACCACCACGTTGGAAGACTCCATATTTTCATGTCTGGAGAGATAGATCAGTGCTCCCATCTTCCATTGCCTGTGTGTTAGATAAAGGCACTCCTAATAAAAAAGGAAATCAAAAGATTACAATCTCCTACATTACAGGAAATGGGGACTGCAGCAGACAGGCAAGAAAACTATCAGTCAACAAGTTGCTGCTGCGTCCGTGTCTGCCGGTCTGCTCATATCGAAACCCACCGAAGGCCATCAGTGGAGGTATAAATATAATAAAGAAGAAGCGGCATCAGCTCAGCAGAGTACACACATGGTCCGTCCATATCCCTGTGATGAGATGTTTTCCAAGAGATATAGCTCAGAAGGTTTCATGTTTTTAAGTTTACTTAAAAACATCTTCACTGTAGTATCATGGCAGATCATTTTGATGTTATCAGTTTTGTACATACTTACCCTGCTCAAGTAGTTGAAATAACTCAGCTACAGATTTACAGGACAAATGTCTTTGCTCTTTGACACTAGTTACTGTAAAACCACCTTCCTCCTTATTCCTTTTGACATGCTGTTTCTGTAATGTCTTCAAATGAAATATAATAAAAATGCATGCAAAATCCAAAAGAGTCTTCACGGCGTTCACTGTGCTAGATTGCTCCTTTTCCATTTCCCTCGGCTGTGTCAGTATCGTCTTGTTAAACTGTTTATGGGAAGCCTTCAAGAGCTCTTAACTCCCCCATCCTGGTTGTTTATCTGTGGAAACTTTGACTAAAATAAACCACACTCCCAGTGTGACATCAGGCTTAATGCTGCGTGTACATTTGCTTCTTCCCCCATACTGTATATATTTATGCTTATTCTCCTCTTTTTGCTTATCTCCTTCTTCCTATTTAATGCAAATAGTAATCTCCTGATATCTATATATCTCTCTCTGTATTTATATATATAAGCATTCACACTTTCATTTTGAAATAACTTTTATTTTAGAAAGCCTTATTTTCTGTAGATCTTCATAGCTTGGATAGCATAGGTCAACTTTAAACACATCTGCAGAGGAGGAAAGCGCACATTTTTGGTCAGTTGTCAAGACAGCAATCAACCAGTTTTCAGCAATACAGCAGTCAAACAAGCCAGATGATGACATCTTTTTCAGTTATTATCCGGTGTTACGGCGGTCCCAAAAAGCAGCAACATAAGGAGAGATACGACACCGGGTTAGATGCAAAAGAATACAACACTCATTTACAAAAAGGGTAAAAGAAAGAAAGCAAACGAAGAAGAGTGTGGGCAGAGTGAAGAGCCACTTCGAACCCAGAGCGCACACACACACACACACACACACACAAGCAAAACAATAACAAGACACAGAATGACGTTACACCTTTGTTGGCTATCAGCAAAACAGGTGACAGGTGACAATAAAATATATTGTTGGGCGACTGTGGCTCAGGGGGTCGATCGGCTCGTCCATTAACCTCAGGGTTAGCGGTTCAATCCCCGGCTTCTCCTGGCCACATGTCGACGTGTCCTTGGGCAAGACCTTGAGCAAGAAGGCCAGCACCTTGCATGGCAGCTCGGTTGCCATTGGTGTGTGATGGGTAAATGAGAGCTTTGGGAACCCTGACAACCAATGTGGCATGCTGCTAAATGTATGTTCTGCTCTAACACTACAGTAATTTAATCACATGCAGTTCCTGACAGCTGTTTGTAATTGCTGTTCTGAACATTTCCAGTTTGTTTTGAATAAACAGAGGAAGAAGCTGGACAGTGATGAAGACAACAGCGTACAGAGGGAAGCAACATTCACCAAGACAGTATGTCCCAGCAAAAGACGCCGTCACAAAGGCCGACTGACAGGTGCTCTCTGGGAAATGCAGTGCAGAAACAGCAGCGCAGCAGAGAGCAACAAAACCTGAGACAGAATCAGTAAAGGAAGATGTCACAGATTGCCCCTGTGAGATTTGTTGTATTACCTAGTCTAAAACAGATGTAGTAAAAGTGACGTATCCGTTCAAAGAGTGCACTGACTGACTTATGGAGAACCAGGTGTGCTGGGGGCGGTGGGGGGGAGAACATCTGTAAAGGGCTGCTGTGGTGGACACTGAGCCTGAGGGGATGGATTTGTGCCAGCCTTCCTCTTGCTTGATGTCATAGCACGCTTCATCATCTTCATTATTCACTGCTGGAACAGCTGACAGAGCGCGAGGCCAAAAACCATTCAGTTGTTCCTCTGGAAACGTTGGATGTGGGATTTTCCTTTTGTGTGTGTGTGTGTGAAGTCTTGTTTTCATTACAAGTCTGGTTACAAAGGAGCTTCTGTAAATTCATCAACGGCCAAAGCAGTTTTAAGGGACTGGAGGAAAAAGCAAAATGCAACATAGAACATTACAAATGTGGTGCAAATGCTGTTCATTAGGAGGCCTAAGAAATCATCAGAAGTGCCCTTTGCATCAAATTAAGGTTTATACGCTTCAGTATATTGGGCTATATAAAAATTGTCTTGACTGTATGACTCCTGTGTCTTTTGCAGTATCTCATGTATGATATTTATGTGTGTTTACGTTATGTTTGACTGCAAGGTTAACTTCCAAGGAGTTCCAAATAAATGAATTTAAAAAATGCAGGTGGAATTGCCTTTTGTTACCTGCAAAATCTAATTTAACTAAAAACAAATCCAGGTACAATACACACACAGACAATATAAGGATAAGAGACAACTCATTGCGCATTTCAATGTGAATTCGGATACGATGCCCCGCAGGCAAACAGCCAGAGAGCTTGTGGGGTCTGTGGGGGAAAACCAGAGCAGCAGCAGCAGCTTCCCTGAGGGTTTGTTTGTTGAAACCAAATAAAGAGGACATGCTGGAGAACACAGAGGGCAGTGTGAGTGATCTGACCCGAAAAACTGGCTTTGTAAAAAAAAAACCCCATCAGAAGTGTGTTGCAGCTGCAGATGTCTGTTAACAGATCAGGAAGGCCGGAGCTCCTCTGGACTGCAGATGAACGTGCAGTCAGTCAGCGCCCACTGATGGTCGTGAGCCACCAGCAACAGGCTGCGCACTGCAAAAAAAGCCACTTCTGTAAACAAAAGAAAATTATAGGTATCAAACAGTTAAGCAAAGTTGGCTTTCAAAATTTAGATTTCATTTTCAGTTTTCCCATTTTATCAAGAGGATGGCCACAATTATTAAAAGTAAGACAAAAGAACAAAAATCCAAATAGAATTAAAAGTTGGTGAGTGTGGATTGGTAAAGATATTTCAAAATAGGTTTAGGTTTTAACTAAGTAGTCGAGGAAAAAAACCCTAACCTGCTTTATTTGAATGATAAAACGAATGTCTTTTAACCATTTTTCAAAGCAATCTGAGGATTTTTCTAATCTAAAAGTAATTTTTTTTGCCCCACACTGATGCATGTTGGTGAATATTTCTTGAAACCAGCAACACAAAAAAAAGTCAGGCCACTAAAAACACACCTAACCCTGAAAGAAAAGGAAAGAACTTCAGGAAAGTAAGATGAAGGCTAATCTTGCCTTTCAGCTCATTTTAGTTGTTAACACAACATGAATTCTTAATCTTTCAGAGAACTGTTTACTTCAAAAACCCATTGCACATGTTTTGTATGATTTATAAGTTAATTTAAATTAATAAATAACAGAAAATAGCTAAGAGACACAAAAGCAACCAAACTAAAAGCAAACAAGTAAACACACTAAAAACTGTGGGCAATATTGCAAATCAATGAGCTTGACTGCTTTATGGCGATATTGGAGTTTTATATAATTTTTCAAAACGAAGTGATGAAGTGCCTTCATTTGTCTGGTGTGTACTTGATTACCCCCCACAATTATGACAAATTAAAATGAGTTTAATCAACTGTGCTTCACATGATTATTTTCTTGGGTGAGAAAAAAGGCATTTAATTATTCTGAAATGTATGACTTTCTTGAATTGCTCTTATGCTGATTAAAGGAGAAGTGGAAGCCACATGCACAAATAAAACATCTTATAATCAATCAGTCAAAATGAGATTAGAAATACCTCTTGACCTGCCCAAGAAAGCAGTATGAAATAGTGAGCACAGAATGAGCACAAAATGCACACTAGCAAAGTAAACTTCACCAAAATTCATGATATAAACTCTGAAAAGGCAGCAGGCCTGCAGCAGAACAGTGGGGTCAGGGGGTCAGGCCTTAAAGGACTTCAGCTAAACAAAGCTTACAGAGCTGAAGTGACGAAGATGTGAACGTATCTCTTAACCACCATCTCCAGGGAAGGTGGGCGTCTCTACTTGATGTATTTTGACAGCAACAAATCACACAGAATCACTGAGAGCTCTGCCTCTATAATCACTGCTGCGTCTGCTGCGAGAGGAAACAGCTGCCGATCCCGCGGCCCCGTCCAGGTGGTTAAAAGCCGCCACGTTTATGTCACCCTTGTCTCTGACTTTCCACTGACGAACACTGCTGACACACTGGCAGATCACACAGGGAGGAGACCGAACATCATGTCTAGCTTGCGTTTGCTGCGTCTGTTATCCAGCTGCCATCTCACTCTGTTAACACGCAGGACGCTTGTTCAGTTGGCAACCAAGGAATGTAGGTTTAATTTGCTGTGGTTCAAGGAGTTTTATGCCTGACATGTAATAAATCATCAGGGCAGATAAAGCAGTCAACACTTAGATAGTACTCATAAAAATATCAGTGTTGATTTATTTATGTTAAATATGCAAGAAAATCTGTTTAGTCTGGTTTTTATGTAGTGTTTTGTAATTTTATGGTTTTATTATTTATGCTTATTTAATTTACTATCATCATTATTATTTATTTTATTTGTTAACATTTTACTATTATATATTTATTCTGTGTAGTATTTCATGATTTTATTTTTATTGGTTGTTTTGGTGTGCATTAGTCTCCATTTTTAACACCCTACGTTTTGTCAGTCGTTTGTAAAGCACTTTGATATGTATTTGATTTGTTTGAAAGGCACTGTATAAATTAAAGCAATTAAAATAATTACATTGCTCTTTTACTGTGTATAAAATAAACTAAATATTTAAGGACTTCTTGTCCTTTCCATGACTCATTAAAGTGGAAAGACCTGTTGGCATCAAATATTAAAATACAAGCATGAAAATAAAATATAGGAGTCATCGTGGACAACCCTGTTCACATACTTTCGTGTACTTTTTATTTTTACATCAGGGGCTGTTTGAAGGAAAATGAAGGGAAATCTAAATGCCACAGCACATAATGATATTTTAGATAGATAGATATTTTAGTGTGCTTCTAATGTTCTGGCAACAGTTTGGGGTTGGCCCCTTGACAACGCCCGGGGGTGCACAAAGCCAGCTCCATAAAGAAATTTTCCCAGTTTGGTGTGGAAGAACTTGACTGGCCTGCACAGAGCCCTGACCTCAGTCCCATCCAACACCTTTGGAAGCACTAACTTTGAGCCAGACCTGGTCACCCAAAATCAGCGCTGGACCTCACTGATGCTCTTGTTGCTGAATGGCAGCAAATCCCTGCAGCCAGGCTCCAAAATCTGGTGTAGAGCAATGAAACCAGAAGAGTGGAGGATGTTAAATAATTGTATTAATGCCTATTGTTCTGGAATGATATGTTTAACAATCTCATATGGATGTAATGTTTGGGTGTCCACATACTTTTGGCCATATAATATACATTTGCATTTGTCAATGTATCCCGCTAGAGGGAGCTGTTGCATTGTAAAAGCTGAGGTTAAGACTCTAACACAGACCTACATTAGGTGTAAAACATTTACTTTCACCCACAGGGACAACATATTTATTTTTTCTACCTTATTATTTCTATTCATGGTCACAGGATGCTGCAGCATGCACTTGGCAAAATAACACCCAGGATAGGTTTCCACTCCAGCCTCAGGCTCAGCACAGATATGCAGACACTGATATTCATATTTATTGGTAGTTTAGAGTCTTTAATCCACCTGACCTGTGGAGGTCTGTGGTCTGGCAGAAAGCCCTGCAAATATGGAGAGAACAGGATCAAACTCAGGAATTTCTCTTTTGGAGGGGGCTGTGCAGACAGCTGAACCACCAACAAGCAGAAATATCTGTAAAGAACAATACCAGTGTTTCTGCAAAGTTTTGCTCCTTTACTACAATGCATTTTCCCTATTATGCCAGGCATCTATGGATTTGCATTCAATTCTGTATGAAACTCAATCAGCAGACTCTTGTTTGAGTTGTTAAGCTGTCCCAATGAACATCAAGTCTTGTCACCAAAGTATGTAAATGAAAAAGAATTCCCTGTGATGTACATTATTGTTTTATTGGTAAAAACATGCAAAACCACTGGTATGGTCCTTTAATTCAAGACCCGAGTTTCGCTATTTCACCAGGTAGCTTTGTAGTAAAGATTAGGACCCCCAAATGATATCTGATAAAAACCGACAAACTTACCGCCACCACACAGAGGAGCACTGAGCTAGCAGCTGGTGGTAACTTCTCACCCTGGTTGTGTCAGGTCACTGCCATTAGCTAGAATGTGCCACTGCCCAATCCTGTCATCTGCATGGAGGTAACAAAGCTGTCTCTGTGTTCTCTCATCCTCCTGTGATGTCTGCTTTGGGACTGCTCCGCGAATGGCTGGAAATTTCCCCTCCGGAGCGAGCAGGTTTTACCTGGTTTTAGCTTGGATGTGTTACTGTACTGATGCTGATGTTTTGGGTGTTCAGAAGATGGTTTTTCTTCCTTTTGCATGCTTCCTTTCCTTTCTCACAGGGTCTTATTTGTGATTTGAATTCATCTTGGCTGAACTTTACGTTATTTGGTTAGATAATGCTGGGTAAGCTTTGTGCCTCTAATGTACACTAATGTATCACACAGCTAACCATCAGGTTTTCTGATAAATCCCTATTTTAAAAACCCAGAAGGTTGTTTACTGCAGTTTTGTATATTTATTTGTTTATTTGATAGGGACAGAGCATGCTAATGAACATCAGTATAAAAATACGAAATGTAAACATGCCGGAGTTAGCAAGAATGCAAATTTACATATACCTGGATCAAAAAATATTTCGTCAGCTGCCAATAAAGAAGATTTCAACCTGTTTGTCAAGTTGTGACTCTGTTGTTAATCCTTAAAACATGATAGCTAGAAGTGTTGTATCTCTTGTTTTATACAACGTGTACAGCGTATACAATGTGTTATTACGTATGAACATATAAAATAATGGAAAATAACATTAATATACATACATTTACATGACATGATGACACAACTTTCGTGATGCAAACTGAACACTTTAGGCCACTAGCTTTGCGTGGATTAGGTACAATTTAAGGAAGTGGTTAAAAATATTTTTTATTGTGCAGCAGATGGATTATTCCTTTATCCATACTGACAGAAGACTCTTTGAGAAAGAAAGTATGTGGACACTCCTGTCACTTATTGGCTATTTTCATGCTTTGGGCCCTTCAGTTACAGGGTACATCATAGTGCTTACATATACAAATTTAACACTTTGGAGAAGGCCGTGCACAAAGCCAGGTCCATAAAGAATTTATTTTCCCAGTTTGGTGCGGAAGAATTTGACCGGCCTGCATGAGAGCCCTGACCTCAACCCCATCCAACACCTCCGGGATGAACTGGACCACCGACTGCGAGTCAGGCCTTATCGCCCAACACTGGTACCTCACCAAGGAGGAAACCTGGAGGCAGCATTTAACAGCTCACCAAGTTCCCTATTTCTATTGTATCCATTGAGTCCTTGAAAATCACCCTTGAAAGATTAAAACAAAGAGACATTGTTAAGTCAACCTGATTCATTCTCAACATGTTACTGTTGAACAATACAGTTTACAATGAGAGTCCAGGCTCGCCTCAGGCTGCATAATTATGTGCCTGCTTTTGGTGTAAATGAACTTGAATACAGTCAAGAGACTTGACTCCAGTCTCATGAGCATTGCCCAACACTTATATTTGTTTCTTGAGTAACCACGGAAATGTTGTGCCACGCTCGGGGAAAAAAAAGCGTGTGAGCACCGCTACAGGCATTAGGCCTTACTGACACAGACTCAGATACAAACACTACGGAGGGCACTGCTGCTGGAAATTATTTTTCAGCTGCTCTTGCTCCAGCTTCATTCTTATGTATTTTTTTCCACAAGTAGCTTCAACTGGCTGGTTCCTGCAGTACAAATGAATGAAACCAGTCACCAAGTATCTACTGTGAATCATTACACAATTAGATTTGCTATGACTCAATATCACAAGTAGAACAGATCTACCGTTTAAATCAGGAAGAGTGATCACTTTATCCATCTTGGTAAAGAAACTGTAGATACAAAAACAAACAAATGCACACGGGATTATATTAATTTTTAATGTGCACAGCGTGATATTGTACAGTAAAAGCAAGGAAGGAAAAAAAATATTTTCTTATAAAAATATCACCTTTAGAGCTTAAAAACACTCAATTCAAGGAGCAGGTGCTATGATATTACCATCCCTGTGAGAAGACAGCAGGTAGACTGAAGGTGACGGAGTCAAAGCAAGCTTAGTGTCTCAATAAAACACAACCCACCCCACCCCAACCCAGAAACCCTACCCAACCGTCTCTCCCTTGACCCATCTCTGGGGTGGGAGGCATCAGTTTGATGCTTTTCAGCATCATGTCCACAGTCAGGGGAAATAAAAAAAGAAGATAAAAAAGGGGGAGGGTGCAAAATTATGACCAGATAACAAATAAAAATGCATCCAAAACTACACATTCCACCTCACATTGTCTTAATTCCAATGCATTAACCTGTGGAAGTACCACAGTGCGTAAGAGAAATCTCCATACAGGCTTGTAACTGCAGATCCTACGTGCAGAGTGTGCAAACGTAAGGCTACCTTTGCAAATATAGATAGAGATATTCATTAGTGCTATTCACTAACAATACTTTCCCATAGATTAGTGCACCGGAATGAGGCCATAGCTTGTAAAGTCTCATTTTCTGCATAAACACCCATACAGTACATATAGGATATTAAAACGACAGTATTGAAGCTAACCCCTCAAAGTTCTTCATATTCATAGTGTAGGAAAAAAAAGCATTCACTATGGAACTATGGTGAAAATTGGTCAGAAAAACCTACAAAAAGAATAGTTTTTGTAAAATTCAAATGCTAACGCTCTCTGTCACACACTCATGTAATGATGAGGATGGTGATGAAGGTGAAGGGTGAAGTAAGAAGCTGACGCACAGAGCGAGCGAGCGAGCTGAGAGGCAGATCGTTTCTGCATCATAAGGTTGTGTAGCGTGGCGGTGGGGGATGGCGAAATGCTGGCAAGGCGATGCAGGTGCATGCAGGAACGAGGGCAGGTTCAGTGTGTCAGACTGCTGGAAACCCGGGTGAAGGGGGGGGTGGGTGGCTGGTTTTGGTGGGTTGGAGGTCATGGGGGTGGGGGGCAGAGGGAGGGGTATTGCTGGGCTTTTCGGCCTGTGGGGTTGTTTTGTTTTTGCAGAGTCAGATAGAATTTGGCAGCGCTCACTCTTTCTCTCTGCTTTGACCTTCCCGACCCCAACATCCCACCATCCTGCCCTGCCCGTACGGCTCCAAAAAAACAAACACAAATAAGCACGAGAGTAGACAGCGATACACCCTGGCATCCCCTCTTCACACGAATCGATCAAAGTGATAAGCTCTCCACAGAAACGGTAAGAATGGAAGGAATTTACATCATGTGTATATAAAGATGGCCGACGCGTCTCCACTTCCTCCCACTGTACAAAAATGAAGCCAAAATATCCCAGATATGGGAGCTGTCATCTTGCGCTGGTGATGTCATTTGGAGCCAGAGTCTGCGTAGTAGTGATCCATGTGATAAGAACTACCTAAAATGACAGAAACCATCTTTGGGAACATTTTATTTGATGTGTACTTTGACTCAGTTTGGCCCACGTCCCATCTGCTAACATGGAGGGGGCGGGGTTTATGACCTATACTGCAGCCAGCCACCAGGGCGCGATCAAGATGTTTTGGCTTCACTTTTGGGGAGCGGTCACGTCGTCCATCTTTATATACAGTCTATGGGCAAAACTAACAGAAAACAGATACGGAGCTCGTTTGCTTGCATGACAAAGTGACACAAACAGTGAGGAATAAAAACAAACAAACTAGAGAACACAAACAAAACAACAACAAAACCCCTTTGATTTCCTGTGCCCACCCGTTTGGTTACACCAACACTGGAGAGAAAAAACAGCTGGTGGAAAAAGGCGGGGTCAGGTGCCATGTGACCACGCCCCTTCACTTCCAAACAAACCCCGCCCAGCTCTGGAAAAGTCTCGCCTCTCGTTTTCCAAAGGTCTATTTTTGTTTCTTCTTCTTCTGTTCTGACTTTTCCCTCCGTCTGTGTGGCGCTAGCCCTCCCATCCTCCCTCCCCGCTTTCCGTTAATCCTCCTCCTCCTCTTTGCGGATGCTACACCTCTTTGGTGGTGCGGATTCGGATGCTGCTGAGGCACTTGCCCATGGCCTCGAACAACGGGTCGCAGAAGGTGTGCACGCAGATGGAGTAGACACGACTAACGCAGTGGATCTCGATCAGGTAGCTCTTGACGCACGGTACCACGGCCCAGATGTGTATGAAGGACAGGATGGCAAAGAAGATTCCCCAGATCAGCGCCAGGGGGATGCCAACCAGCGCCGTCAGCAGCCGGTAGCACCAGTACTTGGTGACAGTGAAGGTGGTGAAGCTGGCTTTCCACACGCCGTCGAAGCTGTAGGTCCCTGCAGGCTCGGCGATCACGTCCTCAAAGTCTACCTGAAGAGGGAGGAAGTGAAAGATTAAGAAAAAGGTTGGCAAAAACACTATAATATTTCTAGATAGACTAAAAGTATCATTGTCAAAGTCCCCCTCCACTCAAAAAGATGTTTTTCTTCTTGTTCCTACAGTCTGTATGTTTGAGCTTCACTGTACAGAATGATGTCTGTGCAGAGTTTGACACCAGAAGGATGTTTTCACGTTCGTCTGCTGAAAGTGGAAAGTTTCTATGTGCTCATTGAAAATCCCATTTTCAGGGGCGGGCCTACGAGCATGATTTGTGATATCACGAATAGTGTGGAAGCCAATCCTGGTCCAAGGTTCGATTCAACTTGCAAAAGTGTGATGTGGAACCATGAAGCCTCCAGCACACACACACACACACACACACACACACACACACACACACACACACACACTGAGAATGGACTTTACAGTGAAGCAGGAAACACCTGTTGTCCTGCAGTTCAACTTATATTTATACATTCTGGATTTTTAATGAAGGAGAAGAAGTAGATGACATTTTAACAAGATAATTGAACTAGTTTGTGAAAAGAACACATCAGATACAAATTATTATTCAAAGCAGAGCAATTTATATACCTGTTAAACATGTCTGGAGGGGCTCTTTAATTGTTTGTTTGCATCCCTTTCAGTTGTTACCTTGGCAGCTACTGCTCTTCCTGTCATCCATATTAAAAGACAGTATAATCAACAAATGCTTCCACTTACAGTGCTGCAGCAGCAAACCAGTAATAGTGAGAAATGTCAGGTTATAATGGCCCCGCTCTACACCTGCATGAATATGATTGGATGTTTCTATCAGCTGGTAGCCAAGCAGCTGATAAATGAGACACTGATGGTGGAGCATGAATAAAACAGCTAATGCAAGCTCAATGCTCCATTTTATGAGCTGATCAAATGTAATTTAATGTTTTGAGCAGGACAACTAAGTTTAATTCACTCAAGCAGGAATCTCATATAGTGGATATCTGAAAACCTTGTCATATTAAACTGAAACTACCATGTACAAAAGGTAACTAGAGATAAGTAAGAAAATATGTTATTGAAGTGAAAACAAAATACTAGTAACCGTCACACACTAAAAGTGGCTTATACTGTCCAGTATACAGAGATTCTCAGCACCACCACATTCACATTAGACTCATCATTATGACTCAAATACCTTCATCCAGCGCCAATAGTATTTCACAAGAGCCCTGATATGGTGCTAATGAAACCACCACACAAACTTTATAGTCCTCCAAATCTGAACTCATCATTTCCACATAAATCAGTTGCTCCACTCCCTGCTAACATGTCAGTTTGCAAAGATGGAGGGTAAGGATTAATAATTAGATGTACATCTCCCCTCGCAGTGACTGGTACACAGTCTAACCGCCAACTAACTGCCCCGCCCAAAACACTGATTGCACACACTATCTCTGGCATCTGCGTTGCTTTCTGCAAATCCACTCGAGGATTTTCGTCTCCAGAGCCTCTTGAAAACATCCAACTCCACTAGATAGACAGACAGACAGACAGACAGACAGATAGATAGATGACCTTTCAGTTACAGGAATTCAACACTTAGTTGTGTAAAATGTGCCAAAAGCTAAATGGATAAAACAGATGTCCTTCTGAGGCTAAATTTGGACCAAAATGGAAAAACTAAACTGTCAAATTTTCAGCTATTCTTAAGTTAAATGATGGCCACAGTTGGACCAGATGTACCCAATAAAACATTGTCAGGACTCTGTCTGCTTGGTGGTTTAAAGACACCATGTCACTGTTTGATATCTAAATAATTATCAGGCTAAATCTAGTTCCTGGAAGCTTTTTCATCTGCTGCTGTAAACACTCTGTGTGTGGTACACTACGTCTTTATTAGGAAAAACTCTGTGGTGAACAGGAAGTGATGTGTTTCACATTTCTGGTTTTTGAGGAATACACAGAAGGAAAACCGCACAGTTTGTGTGAGCAGCAGCGGTCACCACGATTGGACAAACAACAGAAAGAGCGCTACCTACAGAAACTCAAAGTCAACAGAAAATCCAAAGAGGAAGACATCCCCGTACCGCCCACAGTGTTTGATTGACAAGTGATCTTTGGGTTCCCTCCTTCACCTCCCATTAAGAAGAACAGGAACATTGCGCTTCTTTTCAACATAAACACGTCTTTCAGGCCTTTAAATGGGACAATCCCTGCAAGTGTCCGTGACTCTCCTTCTCTCTCTCATCCTCTCCACAGGCTTCTGAGTGCAGAGTCAATATTTATTTTACAGTTACTTGGAGACTGTGCCTTGTCTAACAGACCAGTCAGGCTACTGAGGTCTAATGGCTGCAATATCAATAAGTCACGCCAGTATTGTCAGTGTCACACTGACAGTGAAATGGAAAAGTGTTTCATTCCTAAGTGAGATTCTATCCACTGTTTGGGAGACTTGATGCCCACTTACACAAGCTGACTGTTGGCATCAAGGAAAGCACATTATGGGTTACTTTTACCATTTTAGATCTCTGAACAAACTTTCTGTTAATTAATACACGTAGCTCTATTTTTTAAGATAGTGGCTTCAAACTGCATACCAATAGGTGAATGGAAATTTTATTTTGTAATGCCATATATCCATGTTTGAATAGAGATAGTCATCATCATTTAAATTGAATAATACTGCAAAACTCGCCATCTTATTATTGGAATAACAGACATTTTTTGGAAATACCTTGCAAGGGTTCAGGGCTGATTTAAAACAGTAGATGGCGTGTTGAGCCAGTTTCAACCCATGAAATTCTGATGTTGATAAATTTGGTAAGAAATGTCAATATTAACACCAGCATTGATGTGTTTCGTCACAGTACAGTCATATCATTTAGTTTACAGCTCAAAAAACATGTTTAAGTGTGCAGAACCTCTTTAAGCTTAGCTTACAGTAGCATAAAGACTGAAAACAAGGAGAAACAGCTAGCTTGGCTCTGTCCAAAGGTAACCAGCACATCTGAAGCTCACTAATTAACACACTGCAGCGCTCTAATTTGTTTGATCCGTACAAAAAACGTGTCAACCGTAATTTAAAAGCGCCAAGTTGTGGCTTTACAGGGGGTTATGTGTAAAGTCAGTATGCCTGACCAAACCAGTCCTGCACGTCCCCTCGTAAAAAACCACGACGTTTTTACACTTTTATTATGGATTAAACAAACAGACCAAGCCCGGCTTGTTGTTTGCCCCTGTTTCTGTATTCTAACCATCTCCTGGCTCCAGTTTAATATCTAACAGACAGACGTGAGAGCAATATCAATCTATTTAGAGTCTAGAATTTACATTAAACATCGCTATTCACATATATATTTATGTTTAAACCAGAACAAATCTACAGAAGCCAAGAGCAGCCGTACTCGCAATTATTTTTTAATGCTGTTATCTCGAGGTCACAAAGCTCGTTTTCTCGTGATAACGAGTTAATTTATCTCGAAGTCTTCTCCTTAAATGACGAGGACTGATCTGAATGTTATCTCTAATCTGCCTGTGTTAGACCTGAATTGAAGTACAGTCTGATCAGTAATGGGCAGGCTACTCCTTGATCTGACATTTTCAGCTTAAATCAGTTGCTACAGGCACTCCTGATCTCAAATAAACATTATAGGTAGTATAGCGGAAACAACCTTTTTGTTTTCTCGTGATAACGGGTTGATTAACTCGTGATCTCAGGATAACTGCATTAATAAAAATAATTGCAAGCACGGCCGTTCTCGGCTTCTGTACAAATCAACGCATGAATAATTCAATATAAACAACCCCAACCTAACACTATAAATATGTAATATACTGTCATCAATGAAACACATATATCATTCCCTGAAGTTCACATTCACATTCAGTTATAGCGAGTGCAGACTATAAAACCCATCTTAGGGCTTAATTTCATGCTGTTATTCATTATGTAGGAGTAAATATCATGTTCTTCCAATCCTGGATGTATTATTTTGGAACAGAGCTCTTCAAATATCCCAACAGAGTTACTTTTTTATTTTTTATTTTGCCTTGAGGCATCAGCCTTTAAGTACAATTCTTTTACTCCGAGCAGCAGCATAAAGCCTCTCACACAGCAACCAACTGGCACGGCTCACTTCAGCCTTATAATATAAATCTGACTGCAGCCACAAAACCAGCGCGCCGTCCATTTAATTTTTCCACAGCTACAAATTTTAAAGTGGACCCACTCTGCTCCAGTTTCCAGAACTTTGATTGAGACTAAATGAGGGCCTTCTGCAGCGAGGCACAAACACAACCACAGCAGGATGGTGGAGAGTTTTGACTCCATAAAGTGAAGTTGTTTCCACGGTTTTAGTTTTCTAAATACTGTTCTGTGTGCAACATTATGAGGAAAATCGTCGTTACCTGAGGTTACCTTCAGTGTCGACCTGTGTTACCTTTTTTTTTTGCTATTTAAGAGGTTTTTATTTTGTTATACTCTTGTTAATTTGGAGTTTGGCAAGAAAGTGACAAATATCACCCAGAAATTGCAATTTAAGAAGACTTTTGTCTTGTGTCCACTATTTGAAAAAGAAGGGCAGATACAATATGGTCAACAGCGAGGATTTTTGATCAAAGTAAGGATGTTTTTAAAGAAGAAGGTCACACAAGTCCACAATTTCAGGCTGACTCCTCGGGATTTAGCAGTTATTGAATCAAGAAATCCAATAATGACGACCAATTATAATCATCTACAGTATAAAAAGCATTTAAAGCATAAAAGCGTTGCATGCTTTTACTGCAGCAGCCCAGTTAAAATGGGTCAGAAGTGTGGACCTCTGCGGCCCAATCAGAAGTTTGATATGAAACAATGGAATCTCGGGGTCAGCATGTGACCAGTCGGCAAGGCAACTGTATTATTGAGTAAATAAGGCAATGTGCTATTTCCAGAGCTCTATCTTCAGGCTGTCAACTATGCTTGAATCGACAAAGTGTGTCTCTGGAGGAGAAGGTCAGAGTGTAGCACATTAATGGACTCTTTTGTTGGCATGAGGGCTTTGGTAGTCAGGGGAAATGTTTGGTTTGGTGCAGGAGAGAGATGAGGATGACTGGCAGTGGAGACAGACTGCATGCTCATTTCACTTCACTTTAAAAAAAGACTTGTTCTGCATCAAAAATAGGCTGATTATAGTGTGATTCAGAAACATCTTCACAAAATAATGAAGTGACCACGAGTATGCTTTTTGCTTATGTATTTCCCTAATATCATAAAAACACTTCGCATAAACTCCTCTATAAAATGCATCTCAATTCTAACTACTTTCCAAATATCGAATCAATTTTAATGAATCTGCTCCATCTTTTTTGTGTGATGCAACCCATCTTTTGCATATATGTTTGTGCTATTTTTGTTACATTTGCATGACATTTGGTTGGAAACAAATCCCACTGCGCTGAGTTTGTAGCGTGCAGTCGATAAGTTGTGATAAAAGCACAGAGATCATCCAGACTGGAGGTATGAGATTTGCACACAACAATGACAATACATCTCTAATCAGATAAACATCCCAGAATGAGGTGGTCAAACATGATCAAGAGGCAACCAATCACTGGCTTAGCAGTCCCACAACAGGGAGTGCTTCATTCCTTTCAATTTGACCTTCAGGACTTATAGGATCTTTGCTGTTGAGTTCAAACTTCTCACAACTCCCTCTCAAAAATTCTCTCCAGTGGGGGCATTTCCACTCCACTCACCCCCNCCCCCCCCCCCCCCCCCCCGCCCCTCTCTGCTATATAAAGACAAACAAATTATCCAGAGGCAAAAACTTTTGCAGGGCAAACTCCACATGCACGTCAGTAATGGAACTTGTTTGATGTGGCCAGGTGATTGAGGCCAGCTGCAGCAGCTACAGGAGAACAGCTTGTATTTATTTGATTACAAGAATATTGTGTGTGTGTGTGTGTGGGGGTGAGTATGTCTGCATGCACAGTACACACATTTACGTGTGAGCACTGTATGTGGGGATGTGAGTGTGGTCATGGTGGATTGCAGAATGAGGGGTTGCTGGAAGGGATTCCCTGCCTGGGCTTTTAATTGGGGCACACCAAACGCACGCTTCCACTTGGCAGAACGTTTTCATTGACCCCAAAGCACCTCAGAGCCGCTGTGTACAGCACACTGTAAAAACTACATGCTCATTAGAGTTTATTCTGAAATCCAGAGGGAAGCTGTGAGTGAGCACCCTTGGGTTCCTCACGATAGAACGTAGATAGAAGAAGAAGTATTCAGAGCCTTTGCTTAAAGAGGTACTGCACACTTAAATGTGTTATTTGAGCTGTAAACTAAATGATATTACTGTACTGTGAGGAAACACACCAATGCTGGTGTTAATATTAACATTTCTTACCAAATTTATAAAAATCGGCATTTCATGGGTTGAAAATGGCTCAACACGCCATCTACTGTTCTAAATCAGCCCTGAACCTTGCAAGGCCAATGCTGACAGTCGACCGGTTGGGAGCTGTCTACGTCAATTTACATAAAAAAGACTCTAATCAGTGTCAGTCAGTCTCCCCCGTGTCCCCTGACCCACAGCCACGAGGCCACGCCTCCTACAGTTGTTGTTCTCTCACCCTGAATTTCTTAAATTTGCTGGGAGAGCGGTTTCTGGAAGAATTTAAGGGTGGAGTTACACTTTAAGTGAAAGTGACAACACCACCATGTAAAAATATTCCATTCCAAGTAAAAGTCCTGCATTCAAACTTTTATCTAAAAGTATTATCAGAAAGATGCACTTAAAGTATCAAAATAGTGGCCCCTGCCAGTGTCATATTGTTAGTAATGATAACATTAGCTCATTTAAACTATTTTATTTTTACATACTGTTGGGTGGGTTAACTCTGAGTATAAGAATGTATTGTATTTCACATGCTCATTATACTTTTTTGAACATCTTAATATGTAACTAGTAACTGCAGCTGCCAAATGAATCCTTGGATTTAAGTCAAAATTTTAAGTAGTATAACATTCAAATGCTTAAATTAAGTAAAAAGAACCTCAGAATTGTACTTAAGTACTTGAGTAAATGTACCTACTTACTTACTTTCCTCCACTGGTTACAATGTTAAAGTTTCAGGCTTTTAACGGTTTTAATTTTTACAGTGTACGCGCATGTGATTTCAGATAATTTCACCAGCAGTCTGTTGAGTTGATTAGAGAGGGGCGGGACAATCATAAAGCTGCATTCTATTCTGAGACTGGAAGGAGAGTCTGACTCACTGTCACAATGGAGGAGAACTGGGAGGGAGAGACAGCAGAGTGGTGGAAGAAGTGGAGACAGAGGCAGAAAACAGGAAAAGTAGAGACTGAAGTTCATTTTCGAGACTGAAGTTCATTTTCCTTATAGAACACCCAAAAGATTAAAAATAAAAGTAAGTGAAAATGTCTTCAAACTCGCATTGGTGAAATTTGGTTCATGTGGCAGAACTGGAAAAAGGATATATACCTGCTCATCATATGCAAGACATGCTTTGTGTAGCACTTTTTCTTCTTTTTTCTTAATCCAATACACCAAATGTAGCTTCTATCACAAGCAAATGTGAATTTATCACATATTTATCCCACGTGAAGCAGCATGTGTCACGGGAAACATTTACACAATGGCACATGGTTTTCAGACATTTCACAAGTGATAAATTCCCATGTTACAAGAACATGTGATTTGCAGATATTGAACATGTGAAATGTAGATATCTGACAAATTTCACGATTAATAGTTTTATTTCATGCATCTATGTATTTACTCTGTTTATGTATTTACTTTGGCAATATTGTTGATCAGAACACCATGCCAATGAAGCTTCATTGAATTTAAATTAATCTACAATCAGCACATTTTAATCACCCAATAGTAAGAGGTTATCTACTAAGGATCACCTTTCCACTTAACAAAATGAATAATGTCAGACTGTCAGTTATCATTTGAAAAGCAACACATGGATATCTGCTCTACAGGCATGTAGAGAGGGAGGGAAGAAGGGAGGAGGGATGGGGAGTGGTGAGGGATATCCCCTCAGACTAACCAGCTACTTGGGTGTTTCCCTGTTTTAACAAGGCAGAGTTCAGGCATTTCAAAGAGCTGACCCCTCCTGTCCCATGCAGCGAGCCGTTTGACCCCACTCTAATGTAAAAAACTGCCCCAGCTGGAGAGGTGGGCGGCAGGGCTCAGACAGCTGCTGCTCCCCGCTACCATGCAGACGCGTCAGGTGGCTTCCAGCGCGCCACTCCTCTGCTGCTACAACCTCACTCCCTCTGCTGACTCCTTTAAACAAAATAAACACTCGATATTTATGTGGTTCTGCTCTCTTATGGAAAGAATTCTACTTTCCCAAAAGCAAGGCGTGTGCAACAAGAACTGTGGGAAATGTGTGTTCCGACAACAGGAAATTCGTAATGTTTCCTCTGTTGGAGCGAGGAGCGAGTCTCCTGCTTGTGCGGACGCGCAGATCTTTACACATGTGGATAACATGAGCTTTAATACCTAAGCAAAGCTTCTTCCTAATAGGGGAAAGTCACTGAGGGGGAATACTTCTGGAACCACGTCGCAATACAGTGCGCAAATGAACTGCCATGCGCAACTGACTCACACATCCGCACATAACACCAGTTTGACAGCTCCTAAACTTCGGCACAGTTTATTTCAGTTTACAGTGATTGTCAGATGGCTCCACTGAGCAGAAGTAAAGTGCAAACTCTGCAACAGGTGTTCAGGTGAAGTTATGGTTTGAGTTGCCACGAAAATAGAGAGAAAGCTCTCAACAGCTGCACGTTTAACCCCAAATATAAAGCTCAAAAGTGAACAGCCTTCCAGGTTTGACTCACCTTGACAACGTCGTCGTTTATGCGCTTCGGGTCCCGGTTGACCAGGTCGATCTCTTTGGTGTGGACATCCTCCATCGTCTTCTCGTTCACACTGTCGTTGTCCATGTCTTTGTTGTTAGGTTTGTATATGTTCCCTTGTTTTCGGATGAACGGCGAATGCAGAAACTCCTGTCAGGGTCCGGAGGAGGCAGAAAAAGAAGAGAGTTAAGAGGAGGAGGAATAGTGTGCAGTGCGCTGAGAGGGAGAGAGACTGGAGCTGCGACTTACCAGCCTGCCCCACAAACAGGGATGGGTTTAAATGAATAGAAAGTGAAGCACCACACCCCTCGATCCAGCCGCAAGGGGTCCTCACCACCCGGATCGAAATCTAATACCCTGATCTGACATACAGTTGATTCAACATGTGCCTGTGAGCATGGCAACATTTATAAGAAATGCGTAAAAGCGCATATTCCAAACATGAAGTAATTATCTCTTTAATAGGCTTTTTCTAAATATATTTTGGACATTTCTGGTTATCAACTATATTTGCAATACGACTTGTGAATATATGGACTCCTTTAAGTAAAGTATGTAGAACCACGTTAGGATTCCGTGTCCATCGCTTTAAAAACGGAGTGCGTAAAGACCCCTTTGGTCCCCACAGTCCTACGCTGTCCTTCGTGAATCTTTCAAGCACATTCTCATTTATACCCACGACCATATGGCTTCATTAGTTAGTGTTCAATCATGTGCATGATTTATGACTGATGTTATGTTAGAAAAAAAGTTGTGGGCTTCCTCTCCTTTGCGTTTTTACGCACGGGAATGTGAACGTTCATGGTTGATGCGTAAAAACAATAATTCTGTTATTCTGTTAATAAAGGTTTTAGCAGGTAAAATATCACACCCGCATGCTAATGTACACTCAATAGTCCTTCACATTCCCTCAGCGTGTGTTGGAGAAGCGTTCATGACTAGGTGCCAGAAAAAAAGAGAACTATTGAGACATAGCGCACGAATGTTGGAAATGAATGCAGATTACCAGCGAGAATAATCAGCTCCTCGATGAAGAAAATCTGTGTCAGCTAAAAACTTTCAACTAAAAATGCAGCCAGTAGTAAATGTGAGCCGTACTGTACCTCTTCTGTTTCGCCGTCCTTCAGTCCTCCTGTCATGCTGTCTCAAGTTTGAACAGATTAGCGCAGTGAAACAGACAAGAAGACAATATAGGAAGCCGTATGGGAGGCGTGGAGGCGAACTGAGAGGACTGGGGCTCTTCTCAGGGACCTGTGTAGTGATCTAATTCCTGCCCTTTTCGCTGAACGTGACTAGAATTGAATGCCAGAGCTATGAGTGGAAACCTCCAGTGTTTCTTCGGATCCTGCAGAGCGCGTCTTCGCAGTCCGGGAGTCACCTGCGAGCAGAGACAGGAGAGCCACCGTGAACCTGCCCGACTGGAGGAGAGACTGGCGTGATCTCAAACTGAAGGGGTGTTGTAACTGGTGTGGAATTACTTTATTTTGGGGATCAAGGCAGAGGATAATAACCGTTTTGTTCAGTGAAATGTGGGCGTTAATTGGGAATGGCAAGGTGTGGATATCTGCCATACCTTAGCCTAAGGGAGACCAACTCAAGCGGCTATACAGTAATGGATACAAGATAGCAAGGAGAATATACTAGAAATAAAAAAAGAAATTAATAAATAAGAAAATTAGAGGGGGTTTCAGAACTAATCAGAATATATTTAGCTATTTCAGCAAATATAGACGCCTGTCTGTCATCACTTGCTTCATCTACCCTCAGAAAATACATTTATACCAACATTTACAGCTTTGATGAACCCAAATTTGGCTAACGGACACGCCAGTTGTTGTTCTCAGCTTTACACGGCTGGGAGGCCATGCTGGTCACTCTGGTTTGTTTACATTCTTGTATCAGCTCACCTTGGAGTCAGTGACACCAGCTGGCACACTCTGCTGTTTTCAGCCAGTAGATGGGAAAGGAGCAATTTCTGGGTGTGTCTAATGGGAGTGACACTTAATAATAAGTTGTTTTCACATCTTTTAGACTGCTAATGTGCTTTTTATTTAAGCACAACATGCACAGAGGTTGTGTATTTTGTTGAGCATTTTATTTGTCCTGGTAGCTAAAAGATTCCAGTACCACTTTCTTATACGGCAGTCTTGATAATGGGTTTGTACTTTGGAACTTATGTTTTTAATAATGGTTAATAAATGTTTTATAGATCAGTTATAAGCCATTACTAAGCTTAACTTATGGGTTGCCAGGTTGTGAAAAATCAATTTGGCAGGTGTTTATCCTGTCTATTTGGTAATAATTATGAAGGTATGAAAACATATTCTGCACCGAGCAGTTGGTTTTAGTTGAATGTGCTGTCACAGTTCCACCTCAGTTTAACTGACATTGTTACATCCAATCTTTTGTCAGATTGTGACCAAGAAAACATTTAAGGCATCCTTTATCTACTCTCCAAGTGCTCTTGTTGGATCTGTGGGTACACTTTATTATCAGTTTACAGTTAACTAAGCTAGCTACTATAGTAGTAGTTGGCAGCACTGGTTTATACTCGCGCTCTTGTAAACTATTCTAACTCAAGCTTTCCGAAAGGCTTTTGTAGAAGACGTAAGCGTGCAAAACCAAATTACAAGTTGGAAGCTCAGTGGTGGTGACGTAGAAGTCGTGCGATCGTGGTGTAGCTTGTTTATAGCCTAACGTTAGCTTTTTACTTCTGCCGATTGCAGAAGTTGTGTTCATTTGTGAAGATGATCTTGCTGAACAAAACGTGTAAATATCATAAACTTTTGTTTGGCACAGAGCTTATTTTCTGCAATAATCCAAAATCCAATGGAAAAATGCCATTGGTTTTTTGTCGAGGGAACCAGGGCGATGCTAACTTCCAAGTTGGCCTACAAAAATACGTCATCCCTGCAGCACCTGGGAACCCAAAGCTGTCCTTATAAATGGCTTATACCTAATCCATAAAACATTAGTAAATTATTTATTAACCATTAATTTCTTTGTGAACCAGTTTTTTGACATCACTGATTTTGCTGGTTTCGCTGCAGCAAATGTGTGAAAATCTGCTCTTAAAATGTTCTATACCAATAAACGTACTCTTCTTTACTTCATCAGGCGTGGTACTAAACACAGATCAAAATAACCAAATGAAAACCTGTTTCAAATAAAGATGTAATGGTGCTGTAGCATCAGCAGTTTCTGACCTGGGGGCAAATATTAGCATATTGTGAAAGAATCTGTATCTCTAAACAAGTCTGCAGTATGAGAAATATTGTTTTTGCACTATATGAACAGCTTCCAGGATTCAAACTTGAGAAAAAGTAAAGATCATTGTTCGTTCAGCTTTGTTTTTGGAGGTCGAGATGCAAAAACATTGTGAACCGTCAGGCTACATGATGTAGAAAGTGCTGTCGGCATGTGACCTCTCACACAACATCACTTTAAAATGAGAGTGAATCATAGTTTCATGGCAGAACATGTGGGAACTTTATGCTGAGGCAGTTTTATTTATGATTAGACTATCAAAAAACATGTAAATGTGTCAGTCAGAGCGGTGGCAGAACAGGTTGGCGTTCTCGGCCTGGAGGATGGTGCTGGAAAAGCTGTGCGATCACAGTGAACGCTCAACATCCGGATGACCTTTCTGACCTTGAAAAAGCGAAGTCTGATTTCTTGTCAGGTGCATTTTTACCAACACACAGGACATGACGTAACTATCATCACAGGTGCTATGTTTAGCTCAGTGGACATGAGACTGAAGGGACTCCCTGACTATCATAGAGGGAGCGTCTGTATTACAGCACTAATATAACAACAAAGGCAACGGTGAGTAAAGTATAGTTTTACAGTGCAATGGCAGGAGTGGCAGTAATTAAAGTAATTTTGGAGTAGCAGTGATAGGAAACAACAAGAAGCTGTTCACCTCATATGTCCAGTGGTAGCAGTATAAACTGTATAATAGCAGTGATATAAAATGACTACAGCAGTAATAGTAAAAACAGTATAGAAAGTAGTAGTGGTGGTAGTAGTAATATTAGTTGTACAGAAACAGTAGTACGTTGTATCACTTCATTATTATATTATCATTACCATGATTACTATAAGTCCTTGAGGATGTTCTGTTTGCTTGCCAGTCTAGAGGAAGGCCAGAGGTCAAAGGTCAGGGTCAGCTGCTGACTATTGTTCCCTGAGTCGAGTGTCTCTGGTACTCTCAGCGTGAGGAGGGCCAGCAGGTGTATCATCAGTTGTACCATTTGTAGTGCTAGTATTTATAGAAGCATGTTTGGGAGCCATAGTAGTAGTTGTTGTAGTTATATAATGACTTTACTTTTTTTATGTGTTTATCAGTTTATGGCTGAAGGTCAAAGGTCAGGGTTCCACCAGAAAACCAATGCATTCAAATTACCTTTACATGTACTTTGTATTTAAATAAACTGCACACTGTTTTGTTTCAGGGTGGCTTGTGATTGGTTTATTGTATTGCTGTAACTAAATTCCAGTCAAAGCAACTGAGCTGCACACCGAAATGTTTTATTTCAAAAAGAGAGTCAGTGACGGTTAATGCTTTAGCTTGTGGTTTAGACATAGAGTATGGGAATTTTTGCCCTCATTTGAGCCTTACAGGCTCAAGTCAAGGAACAAAAGACTTCCATGCCTTCAGAACTCAACACCACTGACGATAATATTAGGCATTTAGTGCTGAAGGACACTGCAGCAGGGTAATAGCTGTAGTAAATAGTAGTATCAGTGGTCGTAGTGTCACAGCACTGTTCACTCATGGAGTACGGAACATCACAAACTTACAGAAATATACAAAACCCTACTGTTGAATGAATATTCTGTGCAGAGAAGTGCTGTAAGTGTAACAGGTAGAAATGCTGTGCAGGCCTGCAGGTCTAACAGTGGCGCCTCAGGTCATGTTCCATCGACCCACAGCTCATCTTTGTATAGGAAAGTGTCTTATGCAATCTCAGCAAAGTGATTTACGAGAGCTTTCTGGCGCTCAGCTGCACATCCCAACCACACTCATCTCCTGTGACAGAAGAAGAAACCACACAGAAAAATTCACTTCTGTTTTTTTTAAATAATTTTTTTATTTTGGTCATGAAGAACACATTTGGCTTGTTAAAGCAAAAGTCCCAAAACGAATATACGGTATCCACAAAGCAACAGTTAAAAATGAGTAAGAAAATGAAATGCAAACAAATAAAAGTAATAGGTCACATTATGATTTATTTGTCTAAAAAGGATATATAACTTTGGAGGAATAGCTGGGCTGAGGTTGATTAATGCTTCATGGTATTGCTGAGGAGAGAAAAAGCTTCAGCCACACACCTGTGTCTTCCACTATTGCACAACGCTACCTTGAATTCCCTCTGAGAGTTGAAAAACTAAACACAAGCATATCGGCTGGCAGCTCGTCAGCAGTCTAACACCAGTGAAAGGATTAAAAAGCTGCGACAGGACTGCTGGAAACAAAACATCACGTCATGCAGCATCTTTGTCAGAGGGCAAATCTGTGTGGCATTCTGTCTGGAATCTCTCTGATCTGGTTTAGAAGTTCAGCAGGTTAGCTTGCCAGCCCCTTAACGTAGTGTTAAGATATTGTCGTCCTAGTAACAAAACCCACGGGCAGCGTTGTTTTCTTGCTCTTCATCCCAGCACCCTGCCAGCACTTTTCCGCCAGAAAAAAAACGCTAAGTGAACACAGGCCCTTAGCTTAGCCATTGTTTTGGTTTAGCGGCACTTTTGCTGCACGTTTCAGTCATCGCAAACTCATCAACCACGTTTCAAGAAGCAGCGGGGCGGCTGATTTCAGAAAACAAAAGTTAGCTTCTAACGAAAGTGGCACATCTAGTGACTAAACAGCCAGATGTCTTTTTCTCAGGAGTAAAAAGGATGACAGAAACACTCAGTGTGAAAGCTAATGTTGCTTTGTGTCTGCTGGATGCGGAGACAGGCGACTGTCTGCTAACATATTGTATGCGACCGTTCATCAGAGGTGGGTTTGCACCTGCAATGACAAAATTAAATACAGTAGAAAAGCTGAAATCTCACCGGAATGCACACATCAGTATGAGTATGTACCTGAAACTCAATAACTGTTACACTGATTCTCTCTATATCCTCGTCTAAATGTCAGTTTGTACAGCTCATAGTAAGAGCTATGAACTATGAAGGCTTGTACCTAAAACTCTACTTTATCAAATCCACCGCAAAAAAAGGTCAAAATCATGTTGCTGTCTGATTCTTTCTGGCTGTAGAAGTATTCCAAAACCCAGTCCGCTAACTAGCCGTGCTGTAGCAAACGACAAGCACCTCTAAATTAAATATGTATGTACCAGAGTCTCAGCTCAACGGAGGCTTCAACCAAACACAGTACGAAATGTGCCTCGCCTTCACCACACTATAGTTACACAAGTGAAGTCCTCCACCGCCAAATGTCTGTCTGCCAATCAAGAATTGGTCGTTGCATAAATAATAAATTAGAAATCCACAGCTCTGATCATACCCAATCCTGTGTTTTGACATAGTTCAATAACATAGTTAAAACAACTCTGTTGCGTATAGCTTAGGTCCATATAAAAGCAAATGCCCAATATTGTTGGTCAATGCACTGTGAAATCAACACAGCAGTTACAGCCTGAAAATGTGCAACAAGCTGCATCTTAGCATTTAATATCCAGATGAAGCACTCTCAGACTGTCTACTCTGATTCAGTTCATTACATTCAACTTCTAGCTGAATTCTTTTGCAATATATACAATATATATATTTTTAAAAAAAGCAGAAATATTACATCTCTCAGCAAGTCAGCAGTATGTTTGCCTTAACAACACTGTTACACTCCTCCGACTGATTCCACGGCTCTCTCAGCCACAAAGTAATGGAATGACAAGAATTTCTTTTTGGTCACAATCAGCAAAACAACTCCATTTTGGACGATGAACACGAGCTTTTCATAAAGTCCCAAATAGCATCACAACCATTTATTTTCCTATAGTAAACCTTAAGTGCCCATGTGCATAGATTTATTGATTTGCAGGTTAGATTACATCAAGGTTTCTGGGCTAAACCGCATTCAATTTGGTTAAAAAGCTAAAACATTTTTTAGATTTCTAGGTAATGTGTGACTTTTGTTTTAACAGCATTTAATATATACTTCAATATATATCAGGTCCCAACCAAACCATGAAATGTATTTGATTATATGTAACATAGATGCATCAAATTTATGTCTTTAAATTCCTGTTTATTGATTACTAAGCTTTTTTATTTATAGTTCTAAGAATGTTGTGCAAGATTTCATATTTTACTTTATAAAGAACTCATGTATTCCACTACAAGCATCATTCATTGTTTTTTTCTTTTGTCTTCAATCTGTCCTACATTTCACGCATCAGTTCTCGGTGGTCTTCACTTGAATGGACGACAGGATCTTTCCTATACTGTGGAAGAGCGGCGTTACGAACATGTCTGTCAGACTCCTCCACACCACCTGGACTGATGGTAAGAGCATCAAGAAGCTCTGGATCACCGGCATCACCAACCTGGAAGGAAGAGGTCAAAAAGTCACTTCAGAACAGATGTTGAGAAATGATGCTTTCAGAAAGTGCAATAAATGATGCGTTAATCGGGCTATTATTTTATTTTTTTAGATTAATGATAAACATACAAGTTGGATAGGTGCTGGAAAGTGTTTTATATAACTGCAGAGCATACTGAATATAATAAGTACCTGAATATGCGTTGCTTTGCTCTCTAAGCATTAGCAGCTGCTGGCTATCAGAGCTCCTTGTACCCATAAAACCATCAGCTTTATGGGTAGTTACAAATGAGATTCTCACTCCTAACCACATCTGTTGGAGGAGGCCTGTGGCTCAGATTTGCAGGTTTTTATTGAGCACCATCAGTGTTCAAAGGGTATTGTTTTCACCTGTCCAAACGAGCTGATCTACAGGGGGGAGTGCAACTGAGTTTGAGCAACAGTTGAGATGTAAAGAAGAAGAAAGACGAAGATTACACACGTAGCTTTGTCCTGCGAATTCAAATCAACAACCTTTCCATCTAAAAGCTTCCATCTTGAGCTCAAATTGCTGCCCCAGTCCACAGATTTATTGATTCATATCCTAGAAAATGTGGCCCAGCAGGTTCAGTTTTTAGCTCGAGGATGCTGCTGATGGACAGTTTGCTGCAGAAACTGAACCTGAGAGTAGGTCTTTTCTTTCCTCCGTTATCATTGTAAGCACAACTGAATATCTGTAGCATCTATTGTTTTTGGGATGCAGTGATTTCACCCCTTGCTTGACATGTTTGGCATCTGTGTTGATACCACCAATGTTCCTGCAAAATGTCTTAAAACACTTCCCAATAATTTAGATATGAGAAAGAAATAACCTTGTTAAATACAATGTTATTAATAAAGGGCATAAGAATATTTTATGTTTTTAAAAACATTTTCCAGTCGGTTAGATGGTTTTATATAATGTTTTGACACATATTTGGCTTATTTTTATATTCCATGTTTTAAATGATCAGCCACTGTTATTGTCTTATCTGTAAGGTGGTTTGCATCTATGTTTTAAAAAAAAACTCTATTAAGAACTGCATCACATCCCTGCAGCTTGTGAGCTTCCCTCCAGTGTATTACATCAAATAAAAAGCTGTGCTCTCCTTTGAAGCAGCAGCCCTCTGTGCGATCTCCCTTCCTGACATTCCACATGCATTGACCGGCTCGGCGTCACCACTCGGTCCTGCATTGGTGAATACCTGCGGTGACTTCCTCCTTCAAACACTGCAGTTGAAGGAATCGTCCTGAGCTTGTGACCTCACCCAGGTGAAAGGTCATGTGAAAGGCACTCTGCAGCGCTCTATCTGCATCTGAAGAACGTCCCACTCTTAATCTGCAAACGGGCTTGTATTGCTGCTAGAATGCCAGCTGTCTGCTAAAGGGCATGGGGCGTTTTGTTTTTCCCCCTACTACCAGTGGAACTCAACATTCGTCCCAAGTTTCCATAGAGCACTTACTTCTGGGCATAAAATGTTGCTTCATCAAGTGTTAATAAATGGATTCTTTGGGTTGTGGTTGGGCGTGCATTGCGTGATTTGCTCAGAAACCTGGGGGCACCTGGTTTGAATTGATGCAGGCGCGCATAGCTGACATAATTCTCCAAATAAAAGTGTAAAAGCAAAAAAATGCTGACAGAATGTTTCAATGTGACGTTGTGACGTTGACTGTAAAAATAACTTGTGTCATCTGTTTGCCCAAAGAACCAGAACAAGCATGCTGGCAAGCAGCAGTGGCCCCTGAAGAAAAGTCACATACTGTTCCTGTGATGTTCCCACATCGACTTAAGCTGTGGTACTTTTTGGTACTCAAAACAGGATTCTAAGTGATATAAACATACTTTCATAGTATTTTACAGAAGTTTGTATCACTATAATACTTATATTATCTTCATATTGGAAGTGATAATGTGTTTGCAGCTTTATGATGATCTTTTTATATTTTTTCAGTTTTGTGTCACTACAATATAATGTGTTTATTGGAACTTTTAATCTCTTTGGAGTACTTACTATGTTTCTAAATTATATAAAGTATTTTATGTCTCATGGCATCACTCTAATATGATGTTTCTGTGCTATTTTCTGAAAAAACAAAACCCAAACCCCCCCCCCCAGAATTATTTCTTGTATGGGCAATATTTGGCGCTGTGCCAAATAAGCCAGGCTAAAAACAGCACCAAACAGAAACCTGCAGGTTGCGAGGAGCTTCTCCCTACCAGACGTGGATGCAGCTGAGCACCCCGAAGACCACTCCGAGGATGAAAGCCACGGGCACGGCCAGCAGCGTGGTCAGCAGGCGGTAAAAGACGAATTTGACCAGCTCAAACGCGGCGTGGCTTCCTATCCACACCCTGTCGAAGCTGTGTGTGGAGATGGGCTCCGCGATGACATCTTCAAAACCAACCTGTCAGGTCACACAAGTCAGGGGCACACAATGAGCTTTCAAAACAATCAGCGGCCGTACAGCCTTGGGTGATGTATTGACGCGCAGGCAGCGACTTCCAGGTATTCACGCTGCAGATTACCAATCTCACAGTTTGTTACATGAAAACAATACGGTTGAATTACTTGGTAATTGTAGATAATTCAACTTGACAACCGCTACCTTGTGTAGTTTCACTTTCAAAGAGTAATTTCGCACAATGTAGACTTTACCGTCAAGTGCGCGTTGATGTCGTTTGGATCTCGGTCCGGCGCAGCTGTATACACCTTCCCCTTCTTCGACAGAATAGGTTGTATCGATCTGTTGAACTCGTCTTCGTCCATAATTATATTAGTGTCCGATTTCTCCTTTTCCAGACCCATGTTGTCCAGTCAGACGGGCAGACGGTGCAGGGAGAGCAGCTCGCTACGGTGCGCTCTTGCGCTGTGCCCCGGACTGAGCGGCACCCCGCCCCGTATGGAAAGCAGCGCAGCGTGGGGCAGTGGAGACACAACAAGCTCAAAGTCACTTCCCCAGACCATTTCAAGAGCTCAGTGATGACTGACACTATTGTGCAGCGCACTGGCCTCCAGTCATGAGCCATGGCGACCCAGGAGCCCTCAGGGTTTAATGCCAGCTGAATACACCAACTCGCTTCAGCCGTGTGATTAAACATGATCAGTGCCTGCAGGCCTTTTTTTTCTTTTCACAACTGAGGGACTAATCTTTTTATAAAGTGGTTAGCCGGAGACATTTCTTCTTCTAACATAAATAGTGATGTTTTGGAAAGTGTAACCACCTGTGCTTTTGAATTATGGTGCAGAAAACATCAGTTAACAACCCCCCCTCCCCTCCCCTCCCCAGGCCTTGTATTTTGGAAAGAAACAGCCACATGTTGACCCACACACACTTTGTAACAATAAAAGCCTGGTTATTATTGTTGCTGTAGCAGAACACATTGTTCTACCTGTTGAGTTGATTTACCACAAATTTTCTTTTCAGTCTGTGCGATTTTGTTTTTTACTCTCTGGCTGCGTCATGCCCTGAATGATGCACAAACCAACATTGTTAGAATAACTGCACGTCCTCAACAGGAACCTCAACAGGAAGACATTCTCCTCAGGCAGCAGGTGTTTCACATGGAGATGAATTAGTTTGAGGACAGAGGTTTGACCTGACCCCATGACCCCTCAGCAACATATATGTTTACGATGTTTGTCATCATGAGAAATGATTATTTTATTAATCAAGTCTGTGTGAGGTTTTAGAGTCATGATACTAAGTATATGTTTGCATGAGTGTGCAGCCTAATAAGGATGCAAATGCTGGTCAGTCAGTCTGTGCAAAGGTCTGGGCCAGAACAGGATATTTTAAGAAGTACTGACAAGATTAGCATGAAATTTGGAATGGATATGTGGAAATCTAGCTCAAGTCAAAAATTCCCCTCAACCAAAATCTGTGTGTGTTTTGTGCGAGAGAACTTGTATATAAGTAAGTATGGCTGAAAATGAGACTGCAGGCCTATGTGTGCATGCATTGTGAGTGTATACATCACATCTATCATCTTCCAAAACTAATGTCAAAATGTCATTGTGACATCAAACTGTCTGTTCAGAGTTCCTGAAAAGTTAATATTTTGGAGATTTATACTTTATGAGTTTCTTATGTTGAAATAACATAAGATAAAAATGTAACATTTTTAACTTTATCCAACAAGGACTAAATTCACCTCTGAAAAGATTTGCCAAAAAAACAAAAACAAAAAAACCCCACAGACAAAGAGATGTCTGTGATGAAGCAGATGGCCAGGAAGTTGTCTTTAGCATGTGGGAATACATGTCTTATTTTTGTAGTTTCTGGGACTTGTCTTTTGTACATCTCCAAGATTACAAAGTGTTTTCAGCGGGCCGGTTTTCATGTAAAGAACATGGAATTGCAATGACACTTTCCTTTATTCACGTCAATCAACAAATTGAACAAAAGAAAAAGTTGGATTTTTAGATGGGCTACCAAGCTAAGCTAACTGGCTAAATTACATTTTTCATTGAAGCTATCTAGCAGAGTTTCAGGAGCAGGATCACACCTTAATTGCTGAACTTCCTGCATTCCTATAAACACCCACCTAACCCTCTCCTCCTCTTGTATACTGCACTGGGGCTTTGCAGAGAGTTGTGTGTGGAGGGACAGAGCCGCTGCTCGTCAACAGACAGCTTTTACTTAACTGGTAAAACAAATTCTTTTTCCTGCAGAGCAGAGTTTGTCTTACTAGTAGCTCTGCACTTTGCATCTCATTTGTTGATGCAGCAGGCCCAGCATGATGCCTATTGATGGGCAATGTGTAAACAATACCCTCTTTTGTTTAGACACCAGGGCCTGGACATAACACACAGAGACAATAAAAAAAAAACGTAGGCCAGGACAGTGAGAGACAGCAAAGCAGAAACACAGCAGGCAGAACAGAGGGATGCTGGGCATTCAGGGCGGTCAGGGTGATCCCTGACCCAAGCACAGCGACAGT
Organism: Maccullochella peelii; assembly: GCA_002120245.1. Lineage (NCBI taxonomy): Eukaryota > Metazoa > Chordata > Actinopteri > Centrarchiformes > Percichthyidae > Maccullochella > Maccullochella peelii. Next base: position 114,448 of record LKNJ01001108.1, on the reverse strand, counting down.
ACAACACCACAATACTCCTGGATTAACACACAGAACGATTCCGACGGACAAGCACTCAGCGAGGGGAGACCTGGCTCGCTGGCTGGCTGGCTGACATGAGGGTGAGGTGGGGAGAGAGGACAGTGTTGACATTAGAGCGTGTGAAAGAGAGAGAGCAGCAGAGGAAGTTATTGCCTTTGGGTTGTGTTACAGTTTGGATACCAATGGTGTGATGAGAATATAACAAGACTTTGGCTCAACCCGTGGCAGAGCCTAATAAGGATGCCGATGTTGGTCAGTCAGTATATGCAGAAATTTAACTCAAGTCAAAATTCCCCTTCAACCAACACATGGTCAACTTTGCACAAAATATTCAGTATTTAATTTAAGTGGGAGATAGCACTGAACATTGCAGAGCACCTTTATGCTCCCAAGGTAATGAACCATTTGAAATAATAACTCCAGGTCTTTTCCTCTTGTCTTAGGACAATCTTTACATTTTGGTCTCATTATTGGCTCAGATTGTTATTCTAAGTGTCCGACAACATTATAGAAGTGATCCCTACAGACACAGTTGAAGAGTAAGGTCCTTTTTGTTTAACCAGAAACCTCACTCTGAAATCCTGCAAGAGGTGAGTTGCTGCAGGAAGACAACAGTGTTTCCATTAGTCATTTAGGCCCCAAAATATGTGTAAAAAAAATAAATAAAATAGGGCCCAGGTTTGTGGAATTACCCTTTAAGCAAAATTATCAATAAGCCGTTTGTTTCATGCAACACTTGCATTGCGGTCTTTAACAAGACTTTACACTTTTAGTCTTGTATTACAACTCAATTTGCATCTGTTACTTTGTCTACCTCATGCACTTATTTCTTACACTATAATGCAACACAATACAATAACGTTACAAAATACAGCCTCAGGAATTACTGTCACGTGGCAGGTTAAGTGGCGTAAGAGAAGGACCTAAAAGCAGACACACAAGGAGGCAGAAGCCATTCAAAGGTTTATTTATTCTAACTTAAATTGTGCTGGCAGGTAGACCAGCAAGCGAACAAAAGGTAAGTCCGAAACACTGAAGCATGAAAACTCACGGAATCCAGAATCCAGGGACCGTTGAAAACTCACTGAACAGAAAGCAGCTGACATACGACAATAACACCACAGAACACAAAGGAAAAGGACAGGCATAAATAGGGGAAGGCTAACGAGGGGCAGGTGAGTTACAAACCACAGGTGAAGAAAATTAGACAATCAAGACAAGGGCAAGAACACACAGGAACCAAGACAAACCAAACTTCAAAATAAAACAGCCATGAGCAGCACTAGGCGACAGTGGCAAGGAAAGACTCCTTTTTAACAGACAGAAACCTCGAGCAGAACCACAACCAGGCTCTGGGTTTATGTTTTTTTGTCCACGCCCCGTACATAAACCTGAATATTTCAGTGTTTCATAGTGTCCAACTGAGGAGAAGTAAAATGTCTGACTTGCAGATGACTGAATTTCCAAATTTGAACCCCAGTGCTGTGATAAAAACACTCTTTGCATACTCTATCAATAGCAATTCACATGTACACACACACACACAAACACACACCACACCTGTGGTTGATCCCAGTATCTGCAGTTTATATGAATATTCCACAATTTATCCATCATGTCTGTGTAATAACAGTGACTACGCTAACCTGCTGCACTGGATGTGTTGTGTTGCTCTTGATTGAGTTTTATTCTCATGGGCCAAGTCACCAATCTGATGTATCCTTGATTGCAAGCAAAATCTCCAGGAACTTTATCTGTGTTCTATCTGCAGGGCTGATTAACTTGGAATTTTACTTTGGGTGTTACAAAAGTGTCTGGGAGTATGCAAGACCGTACAAGAATGCAGAACGACCCCTGCTACCTCTTGGACCTCAAAGGCCCGCTGTTGTCCGAATGGTGCTGCAGCTCCACTACAGACGTCACCGGCTGACCTTCTTCTGGCCTGCGAGCCTCTCGATCCTGCAGGTTAATATTTAATGAATTTACCAAACAGCCACATTCCAGGACATCCCGGCCTGCGTTCCCCTGAGGAGCGGCGTCCTGATGCGGAGCGGCGTGGAACGTTTCCTCTGATTTCATGGGGAACAAATGCATATTTGTCCAAGAGTTTCCAGGGTGAACAATGATATCAGTGCACCCGCAGCGCACGGGGATTTCCTGTTACGCCCAAAGGACCTTCATCTCTATGGTCTGAAACACACATCACCTTAAGAACAGTGAGTGGTAGGGTGTGTTTGTGCCTTTAGCTGTGTGAATACGATGTGTGCAGTATGTGTTTGCATTCACGCGTGGACGTATATATGTAAGTGTGCAGGTGTGTATACTGTATGTGAGCTAAAAGGAAACACCCAAACTTTCCTTCACCCTCCGTCTCACGTTTTTACATTCCAACACTCAAATGTATTAAAAGCGTTCTGACTTAATCTCAGATTTGATCATACGATAGTTTCAAAGGAACGAAAACAAACAAAAAATAGAACAGAGAAGAGCAGCACGAAACAGAATAGAAGCAATTCCATCACAGAAAACAGCAGATCACATCTACAAAACTTGCTATCCTACGACATACTTTTGTTACTGTTATGTAACTGTCACCTAAAGCATGTATTCCCCAGATAATGGAGGAAATCACTTCTAGCTTTTGATTTATTGTAGAAAATCAACTTAAATCACTAAGATATTTGAGTCATGATAACTTTGCCTGCAATAAATCACTGGATTTCGCTCAGATTTGAGTCAAACCAGAAACGTTGTGTGTGAAAACACATGATAAATGAGACCCAGACCGTCGTACATGTAAACCCAGAATTTCCACCACTGTGAAAAATGAATATATAGTATGTCAGTTCGAATATACTTGGGAAGCTTTTATTTGGATGGAGCCGGTTTGTCTTACAGAGCAGCAAAGGTTGCAAATACAGATAAAAACATATAAAAGCAGAGCTTGTGTGATGGTCTGTGTATAAATACATGTGTGTGTGTGCATGTGTATATATGTGTGTGGGAGCACACACACATGGTATATGTGTTCTGCAGTTTATTTCTCTTTATCCGTGTAGTGTTTGTATGAGGTTGTCTGTGTAATGTAAATTCTTCCATGAGTCTGTTTGTGAATGCCTGCAGAGCGGTATGCATGTGTTCTGTGTGTATTTATTTCTGTCGGTTCAGGCTTGTGCAGGCCCTTCTGGACTGATACATGGACAGGGGTGTCTGTTTTGAAGAGCCAGAGGTTGCTGACTGTCCTGCACCCTGAGGGTCACAAGTGTGATCCCAGGTGAAGTGATAATCTGTAGTTTTTCTCTGGTGGAATCAGATACAATGTGCCTAAAATAAAATGTTTTGGGGGTTTTTGGGCAAGAGGGGGCGGGGTGAACCAGCCTGGCGTCTGGCATACCCAGTGGCCATTTTCTCTCTGATGCTGCCGTCTCTGCGAGTGACTCATTCAAAATTCTTTCCAGTAATAATGAATATTGCTTTCTGGCACAGAGCAGCTGTTAAAGAACTGGGTCTGTTAAATGAAGAAAAAAAATGACCCTAACTAAATGAAACCTTGTAGGCCTTGAATGCGTCAGTCTCCCACAGAGAGAGATGACATAGAATCAAGGACTCCTGACTTAAATCTAATTTAAATAGCTGGGAAACGTACAGAAGATACATTACAGTGATAAATAAAAGGAAATAAAAGCACAGACTTGTGCAAAATGTACACATGCAAAAAGACACGGGAATAACATGCACAGGCCTGTAAAACAGTAACTCCAGTGACATGAACAGAACATCAGATCTGTTTAAGAAATAAACAGATTTTGAGAATATTTACCTTGCTGATATTTTGTCATATTTTAACACACAAAAGCAGCAACAGGATCGTAAAAGGAGATGACTGGATTATTGATCAGCAGCAGTAGTGACTTCTTGCTACTCCAGATGCTGACATTTGTTAGTTTTATTACTTCCTTTGCAAAAATTCTGTTTAAGAAGTGGCCACCAGGTCAGTCATCATTCATGGTCAGTGGCTGACGTAGGTGTGGCTCTTTGAAGCTGTGAGCCCGGGAACCTGTATAGCTGAAGCGCAGAATATCACTCGCCTCACAGAACCTTTGCTGTACATGTAAGTTAGCAATATGTTATCTCGATATATCTCGAGCTTTGTTATCTCGAGATAACGAGACAACCAACTCGTTATCACTAAAAAACAAAAGGTTGTTTCTATGGAAGCCAAGAACGGCCATGCTGGCAATAATTTTTTTTAATACCGTTATGTCAAGAGTTAAGTACTTTGTTACTGCAAGCACGGCCGTTCTCGGCTTCTGTAAAAAACTACAATAAAAGTTATAAAGATTTGGGTTTGTGACATTATTTAGTCAGTGACTAGTGTGCATAGTGTACTCTGTCACTGATGCATAAGTAATAACACAGTCAAAACTTACTTAAATACAAGTTAACGTACATACTTCAGTGGAAGAAGTACGCACAGAGCTACCCAGATTCAGTGTCAAAAATAGAAGTACATGTAGTATTTATTCCGTTGTCTCTGCACCTCTCTTCTTGCTCAGCCTTCAGATGTGGTGGACGGATGGAGAGACGAGAGGGGGAGAAGGGGGCTGTCGGAGGGAGGAATGTCCTGACAGGCCCCGGCATTCTGAAGCACTGACTGTCACATTTGTTCTAGGCAGTGGAAAAATTTCACAACAAGCTTGAAAGCCCCTCAAACCATTTTCCAAAATAGCCCAGATCTGTCTCGCAATACGTTAAAAATGTTAAACGTTGTCAGTGTCACCTGTCCCTCCGCTCTCAATCTGCCGGCTGTAAATCTGTAATTTTTTTTACAGTCAAGGGTAGGACAGGCTTCTTCTGGCATTTGGCCCCAAATCAAATGCTTTGCCACATTTGCAATACAAAAAAACTTTATAAAATTGATTATGAGTTGAACTCAACCTGCCACGTTAACAGGTCATGAGCATATCACCCCAGTCACTGTGTTCAATGTGTCACACCCAAGCATCTCAAAGCGGGGATTTAAAAACCTTCAGGTAGATGCATCAATCTCTTTCAAGTGGGGAAGCTGCACGTATTCTTGAAACATAACTTGTGTGACGGCCCTCCTGCTTTAGCAGGGCCTGCTGTGGAGTTTGTTTGTGTTGCCTTGCAGGTCCCTGGTAGGCGGAGTCCATTAGAGCAACTGGGAGCACCTGGCCAGTCTCCCAGGAGTACTTAAGACCTGACAGTCTCTCTCCATTTCCAGCAGCATGGCTTTTGTTGGTTGGCTTCGGCCGGGTTGTTAGCTTAAGTTTACACTATACAACACTCATCGTTCATTCACTCAACCATCTTCTGACCCACTGATATCACTGACTAACACACCTCATAACTTTAGTATTGTCTAGTTAATTTATGTAATAAATTTGAACCTTTTCAGTTGAAAACCGTGTAACTCCCTTTTTCTTTGTCATGGCTTTTCCTGGGTCACGAGCCAGGTCATGACACTTGACAATTGTCGAAAGTTCACTTTTACACTCAACCTGCTTTCAACAGCAGATTCTACAACATAGGGTATTCGTGTATCCCAGAAGCTTCCGCACAGGTTGCCTCGTTGCTCATCAGTAGTTATGGTGACATAATTTCCTGTTGTTTTGTAGGAAGGGAGCAGGCACCATCTGCTGCCATGACGAGTACAAAACAAACATCACAAAAGCTGATGGGTGCAGTTCTCTGTTGCGTTATATTTTGAGAAACCTGCATGTGTGTACCTGTCACGCACAAAGTGAGCATGGAGCTGGCTGAAATCTGTAGCCTTCGGCGCTCAGTGTGACTGGTTTTGTTAATGGTTGTAGTGAAGGTAGCCCAAGCCAACCAAAGCTAATTCGTGTATAACCATCAGTGTGTCACACGTTGGCAAGTCATCAACCTCAGGCCTCGATCATGTGTCTCTGAGTGTGTTCAAATACATTTTGTTGCCGTGCCGTGGAGAAGGCGCTTTCTCCTAAACTAGGGAATGTGAGGTTTCGGACATTTTCACAATTTGACTGATCCCAGAGGTTTTTTTTTCGGACCCAAGGCCTTTTTCCCTGAGAGTTTGGTATGTTTGTTGAAGCTGTTTGTTTAACTCGGGAGCAGCCCAAAAAAGCCTCTGGTCCAACTCAGAACATCAGTTTGGGGTTTACTTCCAGTGAAGTCTGGTCTCCTGGGGTCAATTGGTTGAATTTGTCATATCAGTGCCATCTGAGAGTACGGACAAAGCTACATTGAGCTTTGTCAAACAAGAAGTGCACCTCATTTAAAGATGCTGCTACATTATGACATGTCACCCAACTACGTGTCAATGCTTTCATCTCTTTTTCTGTGGCATCAAGATCACAGTTTAGAGAGAGAGAAATTATATCATAAGGAGCGTCTTCTATATTTCAAAAAAAGTTATGTGTTTTATGAATGTGACTTAGAGGGCATAAAGTGTTGCCTTTAGATGCATGTTGTGGCTGTGATTTGGAAGTTGGAAGGATTTTAGTGTGTGAAAATGAAACAAACCTGGGTGCAATCTAGACTATTTGGAAGTATGAAAATGCCATAAGTCTCATCTTATTATATAGATAGCAGAGTGGGGCAGTGTTGCTGTGTTTGGCCAGTAAACTGGAAGTCAATGGAATAAAACTGTCCTCGGCTAAGAGCTTCACATTTGCAGATGCTAGCCCTCCTTCATGTCCACTACTCTTAACACCCAGAGCGTAATTTAGTGGGAATCCTAACGGGATCATTTCAGTTTCACCGTAACTTTGTTTTAGACAGTTTAGTGACAGTAGCTAGTTCAGTAGCCACACTGAATCCGAGAGAGTAGTAACCGCTTGACCCGAACTGGACAGGCGTTCTGTTTTTTATGTCCGAACCCGATCCGAGCACGACACAGTTAATGTAAGCTGAAGCAATACGAAATGCCTTCATACCGTCGATTTCCCTGAATGGTTTTTGGTAGTTTTTTAAACTCCGTCGATGACAAATTTTGTTTGACGTCCTCAGCTAGGCTACAGGAATATAAACTAGAATATAAACCAGACCCAAACCCGAACACCATTTCTAAATTTGTGTCTGAACCTTCGGGTATCCACCATCTACACACCTGATTCGTTTCTGTTCTGCAAGTTTGAGCCACAAGAACACTCAAAGAATCACACATCATATAAAGCAACATACCATTTTGGGAATATTAAACATTCACTCTAACTAAAATGTGCTCTATCAAGCACTTAATGCCTGACCAAACACAGCCTTTCAATGTTCTGCTTGAACCACTGCAGCCGTAGAACTGTAGTATATACTAACATATGCGATGGTTAAGGGTTAACTTCTCTCTAAAAGCAACCACACTGACAACACTGCTGTACATTCAGAGTATTGTGTGGAGCTGTGAATGAAACCATCTGCCAAATCGCACTACAGAAAAGTCAGCACTGTAGCTTTGATCACGTAGGAAACAATTGTTGCCAGGAAAATATTTGAATAGCTTTTGATCACCTTTCAGTATGCCACACGTTGGGCTGGGAGCATTACCCATAAAACTGCCTGTGTCATTACCCTGAAGGACTCTTCACTCTTAAAATGGAAAATATTATCTCACGCTGAGCAGGAGAACTGTGTGCACCTGTCACTGCTTTTTCTCCTTCGCTGAAATATAAACACCCAGAACTGCAGAGACCCCAGGGGGAAAATGATCACTCATGTCTCTGGTTGTACGGGTTATTACGCTCGTATTTAGTGAAACTACAAAATCACTAATGCAGTACGTATCTCAAAGAGAAAATAGCAACAACATGATTTGCACTGCATTCCCTCTAATCTTTTCGTAACACCCTGTCATCCCAGTACTGATAGAGATTTCACGCCTTGTGCCAAAAGGATGTAATTTCCTCTCACGGATGGCAGACAAAGAATTACTCTCTTAAGTGATGAGTGTTGGCTCCAGCCAGGTGGAAGACACTGATGTTTTTCTCCCTCGTTAAAAGTGATTTTGCGGCTGCAGATCACGTGAAGGATGACAGCATTGGAAGGTATTCGGAGCGGCTGTTGGGTCATGCACAGTACCACACTGGTACAATGTTCCTAGGGTTGAGTCAGCCAGAGCTGACAGACCCGCTGAACAATTGGCAGCTTTTTCTTTGGCTCTTTTGGAGAAAAGCATTTAGGTATGAAAACAAAAACAGTGTAATTTCATTCTGGTAAACCTGAGATATTTATTATTTGGTTTAATCAGATAACCAAGAGTTTTTTTGGAAGAAGTGCTCAAAACAACTTGACCACCAAAACAGAGGTGAAACCTAGGCAAGGCAAGGCAGCTTTATTGATACAGCACATTTCAAACACAGAGGCAACTCAAAGTGCTTTACATAGGCAAAGAAAAACATTAGAATGACATTCAAAACAATAAGAATAAATCAATTAAGATAAAATAAAATGAGATACATAAAATGAAATAAAATACAGTCACAGTGAAGTAAAAAGCTGTAAGTTGACAATGCAACAAAGGAAATAAAAGTGCATTAGAGAAACCAGTCATGCAAAAGCACAGGAGAACAGCAGAGTTTTTAATTTGGTTTTGAAAGCGGCTAAAGTTGGGGCGCATTTGAGATCTTCAGGAAGCTGGTTCCATGTGTGTGCAGCATCGCAGCTAAAAGCAGCTTCACCCTGTTCGGTTCTGACTCGAGGAACAACCAGCTGACTGCTTCCTAAAGATCTAAGAGCCCCACTGGGTTTATATTTTCATGAAGATCAGAGATGTATTTTGGCCCAAGATTATAGAGCGATTTATAAACTAGCAGCAGCACTTTAACATCTATTCTATCAGTAACAGGAAGCCAGTGTAAGGATTCAAGAACAGGAGTAATGTGTGTCACTTGTTTTCTAATGGAAAGCCATCGTGTCTGGATGTCAGACTCCATCTCCAGACAGCAACAGCACAGTCGAACCTTTGTGAGTCAAAGGTGAAAATGTTTCTGAAATCACTCAATGGCGCAGCTGCAGATTTTCACAATAGCAGGGACTTCAGCGGTGCCAAGTTTCTTCACTCTTGTTTCTTATCACTTATTTACTCCACTGTTGCCAAAGGTTACACTGCACAAGCTCTACTGCCCCTAGTCTGTCCTTGGGCATGTGAATTCAAGATACCACGCAGCCTCAGGACTGGAAATAAATTGGTTAAGAAAGATATTTCTACTGCACCTACGGGAGAGCTGGTCATGTTGGACATGGTCTAGCCAAGTGGTTCCTAACTGGTACCTCATAACCCACTTAGTGACTTGATTTGCTGTGTTCCTTTGAAACTATGTAGCTAACCAACAAGTCCTCCAACCAAAACAACAGAATAGATTGCCAGTGACTCCCAAGTTAAGTTCAAATAAGTCAATGTCGACTTTTGGTTTCACACGGGACACGAAGAGCAGTCTCCTGGGTGAAGGTCCTGTGTTGTTTGACCCATCCATCCACCACTGACATCCTCCATATGTGGAATTTGCCGCTCTTTATACTGTAGGTCGCCGCCTAACAATAAACATAAATGTGGGTTATAATGAGCTGCTTGCACAGACAACCTATACGGTGGTATTTTGAGGGAGAACAGTCTCTAGCTAACATGAGTAAAAAACAAACACAAACGTTGCTTGAGGGTTTCTTTGGAAGTGGAAGGTGTGATAAAATGCCTCACGTGTGCTATGATATAATAAATAAATCTAACCTTTCTTGGGTCTTTTATTCGCAGTGCCCTCAAAATTTTGGCAAAAGTAGGCTGTTTTTTTTGTCACATTTGGAAAATCCTTTGAAATGAGATGGATCTGATGATCAGTGGCCTCACAGAAATAAGTGAAGAGTCTGTGCTCTTTTCATGGTGTGATATCATTGCCTGAGCATGGCCTTAGGATTAGAGTGTGACTGTAGCGAAAAATGCTGATGCAGGGACTGATGCACTCAGGTGCAGAAAAAGACAAATTACACGAGGTAAGATTAAAAAAAAAGTGCAAAATCTTTACTAGGAAGTCAGGCATAAAAAACGGGTGATCAGTCCAACAAGCAAACAAATCCAGGCAGGGAGTAGGCAAAATCCAAAAACCAAGGAGACTAGTGTTAGTCTCCTTGGAAAGCAATGAACACACAAAGAAGGACAAAGACAATCTGGCAAGGGAGCTGTAAAAACAGGAGAGTATATAACAGGGCTGGCTGAAGGTACGACCAGGGGCAGATGAGTGGATGCAGGTGTGGATAAATATAAACCCAACAGGCAAAGACTAAAGGGATGTTACACACATGGGCTGACCAGAGGGGCACTTGGAGCACCCAAGAACAGGGCTGAAATGATGCATGAACCTTGTTTATGTCCCATGTGGGCACAGAGAGTTTGAATAAAAAAGGGGAAAGAAATAATCACATAATATCAAATCTTTAACATTTATAATACATAATAATGTGTCAAAGTGTAGATTTTCCAGGAATAAGGATGCTATAAGCTCCATCGCTCAGGAGGTTCCCACTTCTTCTAACCATAAAGCCTTACTCATGCTTTCAACACTGACACAAATACGGGCTGGGTTTGACACACCCAGCTCCTCCATGAGAGTCAGCACATCCTCTGCAAGACATGAACACACACACACACACACACACACATCTGCATCAGCCCACATATCCCAAACCACAGCAGCTCTGACTGGAAGCTCTGAATAACTGTTTAAAGATGTGTGCTTTTTTTTTTTTTTTTTTTTTTCTTTCTTTATGCTCTATCGCCCTCCATCAGGCAGAGGAATGCGAGGGCTTGGCTTTTACTTGGCAAAAACAAGATTTGTGAAACTATGCAACTGACGAATATAGCAAACACATCAGAATCATTTTCCAGACAGATGTGTTGTCATTCTGCTCATTTCTGCACGCTGTGTGGTTGTTTACTTCGGATGCAATAGAATATAATAAAACGGCAGACAAGAGGAGCAAAGAATAGAATTGCTTTCAATACAACTGAACACAATATCCCTCTATTGATGTACTGCTTCTTCCGTTCAGGGTCAGGGAAGGCCGGAGCCCATTCGAGCATGCTTTGGAGAGATGGAAACCTCCTGGACAGGGGTATCACATGCATAGACAGACAAAGACATTCACACCTAGGGGCAATTTGGAGTTTCCATTTCACTTGTCCTGTATGTGTTTTGACTGTGGAAGGAAACAGAAGCACCTGGAGGAAATCCACAAAGACACAGGTGGAACATAAATGCTGAAATAGGCACATACAAGTTAAAGGGTCACTCCACCCGAGTTATAAAATCTTGGTTTTATTTGACCTGTTTTTAAGATTTCTGCTGCCACTAAAGTACAATAGAGACAGGTGTTTTGCAGTAAATCACAGTGCTATCAGTCATAGCTAAATTGTTTATGTTGACAACAGTTTAGTGCAGCTTGCTCAACCATATCGCCAGACAAGAACATCGATACTGGACGATTCTTTAAAACCTCGGATTCCGTTTTTTTTTAACATTTCCAATGCCAACGTTTTGTAAAATTCTCGCTTTTTACTATGTTTTTGCATACTAACTACTTTATGGATAAGGTTAGGAAAAGTTAGTGGTTATGGCAAATAAAATATAGTTAAGGTTAGGCAACAAAAACACTTGGTTAAGGAAAGACTATGGTTGTGAACAGCTACATACTACATGCTACACACCCAACCGCCACCCAACATCCATGCCTCAGCTTTCTACCTTGCTACATACAGGCCACACTACTTCACCGCTGGCACTGAACGTTGGCAGTGAATGTAAATCGTGTGAACTATTGTCTATAATGGACATACTTCCGGGATACCGGACTGGCTTGCTAAATGTTAAATAAAGATCCGATTGAAACAAAATGTAGATAAAAATGTATCTCCAATTTGTCAGCTGTGCTAGAAAATTAAATGATTACTCCAAAATAAGGAGAAAACTGGAGGGAGAAAAAATATTGGTAGGCCAGATTTGAATAGTAAACATGTTGTGGGGTCCTTATGATGTTGTCTTGTGAGCTAGAACTGGCCCCGGGGCCAGCAGTTTGAGAGCCCTGGATTAAAAGGATAAAGCTGCAGATAAACCTTTTAAAAATGCAGACTGCAGTGACTGAATGAGGTTCTCTCTTGCCTTTGTAAGCAACATCACCCTAAACATAACAAACGTATTGAGTTACTAAGTTTTTGTGTTGCCATTGTGACAAACATTGCTGCTATGGTGATAATAAAGGGTTCAGAGTGCCTTAGTGGGTCAATAAATTTGCAGATTAACCTTCTCTTATGCAGACTGTACTGTCTCCTCTGTTGCCTTTGTAAGCAACATCACTCTTGTGCAGCTAAAAGGAGATATAAACACAACCAATGCTGCTGATAACAAATGGAGCATCTTACTGGGTCAATTAACCAGATAAACCTTTAAAAACACATTCTTTATTGACCGCGTAAGGCTGCCTGCTCTCAGTGTGCTGAGGTATTCTCATTCCTGAGGTACTTCCACACCTGACACACACATGGAGGGTGTGGTGAACTGTGGAGCTACGAGCCAATAGACACATTGGCTCGCTGACACACACACACAGTGCCTCCCCGGTAGTTTTCCAGAGAAATCTAAGCTCGGGACGTGAATGATGCTTTCACACAAAATGGCCACCGCTGGATGGCTTTCAAAATGGCACAAAGCTTTCTTTTAACATGGCGGGGGGAAATCTGTGGTTTTAATGATGCTACTTTGTGGCAGGGTTTCCCCCCTCAAGACAGAGCATGCGGCCCAGTCCACTTTCACAAATACAGCGCTGCATTGTCTGTAGCCGTCTGCACATGCTTACACTCTGTACTTCACTTCTTTAGTGGTGGATCAATTCTGATGCGTTTGCTTTGATACTCATCCAGTCAATCCATGTGCAGGAAGGCAGGAGGCATTGATCAAAAGACACATTTCACAGAGCTTTCAATACATTCATGGTATGGAAAAAGTTCCTACGGACCTTGAAAACTCTTGACAGTTTGTGGAAATGAACGGATAGCCTTGAATCTATGTGGTTACTTTTTTTTAATTAAACTTTAGCACCCAGATTTATTCAATACGCCTCACTCATGACTTCTCTTCATCCAAATATCACACTTCACACCCTGAGGAAAACATCCTGATAGAGGTTTGAGTTGGTACAGCAGCAATTTGATAAATAAAGGACAAAAATAATGGATTAATTAGGATTTCATGTGTAAAATACTGTATGTTGTCATGTCTTTTCCCAAAATGTGCCACTTTTAAGAAAATCCCTGTAGTGTGAGACGGCTGCTCGGACTATAAACTGGCGTTCTACATGTCTTTCAGGTTTTCTACAGTTTGTGGATACAAGAAAAACATACAGGTCTGAAAGTCTTTACTGACTTTTCTTCATGCTAATATCAACACATCCTGAGGAAAACACTGTGATGGCAATTTGAAAATAACTTCTGTAACTCCCTCCAGTAATAGATACAGGTACAACAAAGCAAATTGCGTGTGTCTTGCCTTTCCTATAGCTTGCAAATCGAGCTAACGCATTCATACATTATATTACATAGTATAGTTAAATTATGCACTGGAAATATATCATTAAAAACTTAACCTATGCCTTTCGTAGGCTAATTCACTTGTGGCTAACGGCTAGGTAACGTGCATTACTTTACTGTACAGAACTGAACTGAAACATACCTCGTAGACTGCTTACTACTTGAGAAGAGCTGAATACTTCATCTTTATCTTCTTTCTTCTAAGTTAGCATTTATTCTGAATATTTAAAACTTAACCTGAGGGCTCATACAATGCTTCCTTCGGCGCTTCGCTTGAGGGTGCTGATTAATCATAGCGAGAAAAACTAGAAACTGAACTGACAATGGGAGGCAGTTACACCTTTTATCCCCAGACATTGCAAATATAAGCTGCTGAATGGCACCAAACAATATCTGGAATTTGATGTTTCATTCCTCAAGGATATGACACACAGTGCAACAGGACTGCACAGGTTATACTTTGGTTACTATCGTCTGTCACTACTTCTTCTATGGTTTGTATATTTGAATGGCCTGGGCAGCCCAGCCAGTTGCCCTGGTAACGCTGATGATAAGGACGAGTATCTGGTTCCCTTTACATCAAAATGATACGTTGTGCTGAGGAATCTCCCTGTGGCGAACAAGTGGAAGGAGTGGTTGCTATGCTGCGAACAGGCGGTTGCCATGTTGGGAAGCAACCGCAGGGCCAGTCAAACAAACATCCCTTCTCTGAGTCACAGGCAGCCTCCCCCACTCCCTCCGCCTCCCCCTCCTCTCACCAGCCCACGGAGTTCCCTCGCTAGAATCGTCCTGACTTGCCGTTAGCCTGTAATTATGCCTGATCTCTCACTCGCTCACTTTCAGCTCCTCTCTTATCCTTCGCTCTCTCTCCTTTTCTCTCCCTCTCTCTCTTCAGCCGCACCATCCAAGCCCAGACACTGCCCACTCTGTTGCCTTCGCTCTGCCTTTTCCTGTTCCCCTCCACTCGCACGCCGCTTTGACAAAACAGCTCCTGGACGATATTTTTAGGAGGGTTGCCCCTCCACCTTGTTCCACAAACAAGCACTCCACTCCACTTCTGGAGGAGGAAAACTCAATTCGCTCACTCATTACGGCCTCATCTGGCATGCATAGTTCAGCCCGCTGACCGAGCGCGGCTGTTTGTTTTGCCTTCTTTCAGACGACAAGCTGAAGACCAGATCAGAGCAGTGTGGTGCCATGTTAAAAGAGAATCTGCTGCCGTTTGGACTGAATTTGTTTCTTACTTTTAGGATTTTGCTCTGTCAGAGTGACTTGAGTGTCTCTTTAGCACAAATTTAGGCTACAAGACATGAGGAGTGCAAAGGTCAACCTGCAATGCCATGACGCATAAGTTTTCTGGATGTTCAATATGTACTAGTTACATTCAGTTTTAACCCCAGTCAAAGGTCATGGGTTAAACAATTTTGCACACAGCCAGTGTTCCACCTCGCTGTCATCCAACCTTTGTGTTTGAGGGCGTGGCTCTGGCCTTTTGGTTCTCATTGTTACGTCCATGTAGCCAAGGAACATTCTTGGAAAAATGGGAGTGCAAGAGAGAGCAGCAGATATCAGACCGCACATTTCCTCTGTTTAGGAACGCAACCTGCAGCGCTGGTGGGTGGTCGGGCTCGGCTCAGAGTTCAAGGGCCGCACCTGGTGACTCCTCACGGGAGGAAAAATATGGAGGAGAGGGAGCCGCTGCTGTAGAGGAGCAGCCGGTCAGGGGTGTGCAACGTGTCTAGAGAAAGAAGCTGGAGACAAGAAAGAGACAAATAGAAATGACAAAAGGAGTTGCTCCAAAATGACACATCCACCATCTGAGAAAAGCAACACCTACTCTTACAAAGTACGAAAGTCCATTCATGCCAGGACAAGAAAAGAAATGGCTGAAATGTTAAGAACAAAAACAAAAAGACTCATAATGATGAGATACATGACAAAAGTTTTAATTATCTAATAAATTTGACTTCATATTATCTCATGATTTTAATTTTTTTTTATTAACTTTCCCTCAATGTTTTCTTTTCCTGGCAGAAATGGGCTTCCATATTAAAGTGTTTCTAAGCACAAATTATAAAGGAATGAGTCCATAGCTTCGATGTTCTGGTTTACTGATAACACTTTGAGAGTTATCTTTATATAAATGATGGATCCATGCATAGAGTTTTTGGACTTGAACTCATCACACAGTAAGCCCCTCAATCTTTGTGGTCTGATTTTGTAGTAATTTAACATTATTCAACTCAACTATTGTATATGTTTTTAGGAATATTCTGTATGCATTTTACATTTCTGGCATTATCAGATAGCAGAGTGACTTCTTATGAGTGCGGCAGTAGAATAAGCTTCATCTCCTAGATCATCAACATTGCAACCAGTCAAAAGTCAGTGGTCAGAGTCATGGCAGCCTAGCAATAACTCCTGCTATAGTCAGGTAGGAGAAATAAATGCTGGACAAAGAGAGATGAAAGGATGAAGGTGGGATCAACAAGGATTTAAATAAATGTTTGCTGTTTTCCTGTCCCACAAAAAGCCTCACAGGAAGCTGTGGCACACCGCTTTGTTATGTCGGCACGTTTCATATGTTTTGAATGAAGGTATGACACGGTGGTTGAGCCTTATAAGTGGGGAAAAAATCATTGCCTAAGGACATGGGCAATTTGGCAGAACTGTGCTGACAAAGTGAATGAAACTAAAGGAAGGGAGTGAACGTCTTAAGCTTAAACTCACTTTGGGAGTGGCCGACAGGGTGGGGTCATTTACATAGCGGATTTTCAAAGAGCACAACTGCACCACAGGCTGATATTTAGATGCTTGTGAATATGTAGATATTTGCAGTTCTGGGAAATTCCTAAAAAGAAAAACATTGTTTATTTAAGCACTACCTGAAATGCTAAAAATAACGACTTTATATGATTATTAATAATACCTTGGTGGGTTTGTTATTTAAATATACTGTATACTGCCATGTACAGTCAGCAGCACTACTGTGATCAACCAGTCACACTCCATAACATACCTAATACTGTAGCTTTGTTCATGGCAATCTTAAAAAAAATAACGTACAGCTTTTTAAGAGTAAAATTTTCACTTTCCAAGCACTTTCAAGGTACCTAAACCAAAAAGACTCTTGAAGCCTTTATCATCACATCTAAATTGTTACTATAAATGCCAGGAGACAACAAACATATGACGACGGGATCGTTTCATTTCAAATATTGAAAGATTTTGGGTTTACATGAGTGAATGTGTCAATGATGAAACACCAGATAATGTTGAAAATCAAGGATTTTTCAAGGAGTATATTCGAATTCAAGCATATTCCTAACCTTGAAAACATAACGATTAAAATAAAGCATTTTCCAAACTTTCAAGACTTTGTTCTAACCCTGTAAATAAATAAATATTTGGATAACATGACACCTTTTTTTTTGCTATAATAATATATTATAAAATATTTTTCAAATTTAATTCTGACTTTGTTTCGATATTTAGGAGTTAAAATGACTTTGTTTGGATGATGATGTTTCGGTGGTGCTGAAATTTGAAGTCATGTATGGACATGGACATAACCCCCCCCCCACACACACACACACACACATTTATATACGCTTAATCTAAACTTGGACTGACATCATCATGGTCTACCATGGAAACTATGTAGCCATACTCTGCATAAATGGAAGAAAACCACTTTCATACCACACACAGCTGCAGGAAATAACAAAATCTCTATTAAATGAACAATAACTATATTATATGATGGCTGACAAGAGAAAAAAATTGCTGTGGCTGGCGTTTTTTTTCCCAATATAAAATTATATGCCATCCCATATTCCGGGTTTATCAGGAGACAGAATTACTCTCAGGGGTTTGTATGTGATGTAAACAGTGCCTCTAGTGGAGAAAAACTAGAATGAATCATCTGCTGGAAAGACGAGAGAGAGAGAGAGAGAGAGAGAGAATCTGTAACCTGTTCGGTTTACTCCAAAACCTCTGAGTAGAGTCTGTCCTTGCATGTGTGTGTGTGTGTGTGTGCCTTTGTGAGTGATAGACCTTGATAGTGAGTTTAGATGGATTTAGGTTTAGGTTAAGGTTAGGTTAGAAGAGAGATTGACTACATCCCAAGGAAGTCTGTGGTGCACAGGCACAAATAAAAATCAATATAAAACTCCTGTACTGATAAAACATCTTAATAATAATAAAAAATAAAATCTTTAAAAAAGGTGCCAGTGAGGCCTTAGGGAATAAAAGAATGACCCCAGCCTCTCAGCCTCAGTATACAATCATGCGGTCTCCCTTTGACGCTGTGAACATGCTCAACCCAGCTTAGCTTTGTTCATTAGCTTGTGAGCTACTGGTCCCATGGGATGGGAAATAGGGGTTGGAGGCAGGCAAGGGATTGGGATGAAGTTATGTTCAGGCACAGGGGTAGGGGTGTGGTTAAGGTTAGGTATGGAGGTAGGGATGTGGTTAGCGTAAGGGTAGTTATGGCTATGTTCAAAAAGGGTAAGTTAGAGTAAGCATTGGGGTTAGCCATAGGGTTAGATTTAAAGAGAAGCGGTCTACATCTTGAGGGTGTAGCTCTTGGTGCACGGACACAGGTAAAATAATATAAAACTCCTCTAAATATAAAACATCCTTATTAAAAACCTAAAAACAAAATATTAAAAAAGATGCTGGTTAGGCTTTAGGTATGGGGGAATAAAACAATGATCGCAGCCGGAGTTATGGTTAGGGGTAGTAAAGGATAAGGATGGTCACATTCCATATATTTTTCTTTGGGGTGTTAACCGCACCACTGGGGCCTTAAGTCCAAACCAAATATTGATTTATTTTTAATTTTTATATGAACTGGCACTTTGCAGCTGATGCATACAACAGACTACAAATTATATATACAGAGACCTTCCTCAGTATAACTTATCTAGATTTAACCAGAAAAAATGACAAAACTCACGTTATTACACATAAATGACATAAGAAGAGCTTTGGGCACTGCAGCAGTTGCAACAGACATTAATAAGCTAAATAAGTCAAATAGTCAAAGACTTCTCATACATTCAAACCAGAATAAAGCATCACCAAGGCAGACAACACATAGATAATACAATAATAAGATGTTGCACTAACCCATTTTAATAGCATTCTGCGACTAATGTGTATTTCTGCTGTGGGTTTTTGATACTTTTTGAAGTACAGCACCTTGCATGTCCTATAACTATAAAGTTTTCGGCCCTGACAGAGAAGAGAAGCTGCTGACCTCTGCTCGTCACAGCAGCCAGGCTCTGTTTGACTGACTTTTCCTCACACTGGTCGTCCATGTTGTTTTACCTTTTGACTGCGTTTCAGTGTTTGCTGGAGCGGTGCAGCGCTGCCTCACTGCGTAACATCGCTGACGCCTGGAAACTGTCAAACTGATTAGATGCAGCCATTTGTCCTGACACAAGTAGCAACTTACTGCGATGTACACATATGTGTGTTTGTGTGCAGAAGCCAATTTGTCTCGGTCAGCTTTTATTGAGATTTTCTTTGAAACTTTGCTGAAACATTTGATAATGGAATAAAAGCGCGTGAGGCAAATTAAATTTTTTCAAAAAGTGGCAACGCAATAATTCCAATGAAAAGGTATATTTAATTTTATCATGTCCCTAAATAAACACCCATCGCAAACAAATTGTCCCTCCACTTCACTTTTGTGAAACAGTTGGTGAGTCATTATTCAAAGGGATGATTGCATTCTAACGAGCAGATGCAAAATGGCAGCAAACTAAAACATTCATCTCCTTTTATAGAAGACATTCTTTATGCCTTCGTCATACAAAAGTTAACTCCAGCACATGGACTCTGACATTCTACTTCAAATTGTGTGTGAGAGAGTGTTTATTTTGGGTGTCAGCTATTTTTAGAGTAAATGTCTGCACTTGTCTCAAATTAAATTTCGCTTTTAACCCCAAAGGTCACAAGCAGAGAGAGGGAAAAAAAAATCCGGGCTCCTCATGGGATCAGGCGGAGCTGGGAGAAGAAACACAATCTGTCATTTTCTGGGCACACGAGACAAAAACACACTGGTTCACATCCAAAGACCTATTACACTTAGAAGACCGTCCAACCGGACTTTTTCATGTGAACTGATGATTTTCCTCCACATTTCAGGCATTGCACACCAAAGGATAAGCACCTCTGGGAGTGTTTTGAGCTTTTTATCTGTGACAAGGATCCACAGACTGGACATGAAACACTGTTGATGAAGAGCTATTCTGCATTTAATGTTAGCCACTAATACATCAGACCAACATTCTCCAGGTTTTTTGCCCTAATCTGACTGCTTCTCCTGCAATTTCAGCCTCTTTTGGAAAATACTTTCTTGGTTTTCTCATGGCATGTTGGGCCTGTCAGCGTCAGTACTGTCACGTTTGGCTTAATCGCTCCCAATTTGTATTTATATCTGTTTTTATGTGACTGTTTTGTGTACTTCTGCACCTTGACCACCCGAATTTCTCTATTTGGGATAATAAAGGTTACCGTGACCTTGATAAAACAGATCATTAGGGCAAACTGTGTTAGTTATGAAATCACAAACATAACTATTCTTTTCCAGACTCTTTCAACACAAGGCTGCACTGCTGGCCCCGTCATAATAAGCAAGTACGTCATTTTCCAAAGAAGATGAATGAGTTTCATGGCAAAACGAGATGTTTGTGATTACATGAGTGGTACCTCCTGATGGTACTGAAAAAGCCCCAAAAAGAAAAATCACAGCACTTTTGAAATGATAGTAAGAAAGCCATTAATACATCAGACAGACGAGGAGGACGTAAACGCCACAACACAATGGAGTGATGTTTCCAAATCGTAGTCCATTTTTCTTAGTTTGTTTATAGTCAGTGTAAGTTATGGTTTGGCCCATTTCAGTGAGAGCTCTTAGGGCTTATATCATGGCCACTAAGACTTCTGTAATCTGATTCACCGGCTGGTGTCCATTCATTTCTAGTAATTGAATTGTATGATGATGCAGGTGTTTGTTTTCTATACTAAATTAAGACCGTATTTCATGATATTTAAAAGAGTAAGTTAGTTATACAAGTAAATGAACGTCTGACATTTTGAATTTGATTACATATGGCATTTTATTGGCCAGTTGCCAATGAAGGTTTGCGCAGGATAAGGCCCTCTAAGTTGTACGTTCCACTATTGAAATATAACGTACAACTTCCATTGGTCAGCATCAAGCAGAAATTTTTTTGCTAAGGTTGCTCGCAGCTTTATATACCTTGCCCACTGATTTAGAACAGTTATCAAACTGTTGACCAAATCTTTGTTTGATGACCTGTTTTACAGTTTAAGCAGACAGCTGCCAGCCAATCAGAAAAAAGTATTTTCCATGGATATGATGTTACTAAATGTAACACTAGCCAAGTAGCAATGCTCTGACTGATGTTTTAGTTGATGAATTTTCCCAAATAGATGGAACCCATTTGGAAAATGAACAGAACAAAGTGTATAATAGTATAATCCCTTATAAAAATATAATAAAGGATAACGATCACGTTCCTCAAGTAACTTAAGTGATTTGCTGAAATCCACAGGCATTGTTCACCCTCATTTGGAATTTACAGTTTGAAACACACATCCCATAGTCACAAAACAGAGATATTTGAATTTCTTTCTCATAGCACTCTCATACAACAGCTGCAAATCAGCATCACCACTGTACACAGTGAATAGCACAAAGTTAATTTGCTGCAGTTTAGTTAGGTACTTAAAATACTCTGAGCCATGGATGAGCTCACTCTTCAGGAATCTCACCTCTTCTCTTTCAGTCTGTCTAGCTCGCAAACAGAAACACACACACACACACACACACACACACAGCATCTTGCTGTGCCAGGGATGTCAACATCGTGCCAGAGCGAGACAAGCCTTCCTCAACATTCCACTCAGGAAGTGGTGTAAGGCAGATAACGAGCAAATGGGAAGGGGAAGCGGTGTGTAGTTGAGTGTGCATGTATTTGTATCTATGTGCAGATCAGCCATAAAATCTTGGATAAGCAACACAAGTGGCCAAGCTAAGGCTAATTAATAACAACAAGGAAGTGTGAGATTTGTTTTTTTTGTGCAGCTGAACATGAAATTAGAGGCGTTATCTCAGCCCCTCAGGCCCCCGGTGGCCATTTTGTTAATTGATCCCTGCAGGAAAACTCAGGTCAGAGGTCAGGCTGTGGAACAACAGCTGTGGAGCTGGTAGAGGTCATGATGAAGGGCACTTCAGTGGGGTAGAAAAGCGATAACTGTTGTTTAAACTTTTTGAAGGCAGTAAAAAGCTCCATTTTGACGTTCAAAAAGTAACACGAAGTTGTTGGACCAGTCGCTGCAAAATCTCAGACTTTTCATTACTTAACTCAAATGTAGCTCAAATAGGTCTGACAAATTACAGCGTTGTAGGCGGTAATGGGGATGAATGGGGACATCATCTTCCTACTTATCCTAGCTAGCTACCTAGCTACATCCATGAAGAATTCAGACAGAAAATGGAAGAGATTGACGAGGCCGTACAGGTTTTTGAAGGTCGACTTACAGAAATAAAAACTCTTACATTGGCATAGACCCAATTCTTACCAACTCAGACAAAGTTAGTGACTAGCTGGGAAAGAAAGTGGGACATCTAGCTAACTAGCTAGCTAAATAGCCAGCTATTTCCCTTAGGAGTAAACCAGAGCTAAAAAGAGATTCAGTATTTAACTTAGATTCATCAGGTGGTCAGAAACATGAGTCCAAATGAATGTTGCTCCATGCCTGCTGGATGTGTAACTCTTTGCTAACATGTTAGCATAACTTTAGAAGATTAAAAAATGCCAGGGCTGTGCGCCTTTCAGCTTGTTTTGACATCCTTCTGCCCTCTAGTGGCCAGAAATGTATTAATGCAGCTTCAAATAATACATTTTCCTTAAACGCCATCCATATTCATCTTTATCTTTTTTTAAAGATTATTTTTTGGCATTTTAGGAATTATTTGATAGTGAGAGTGGAGAGAGACAGGAAATGTGGGGAAAGAGAGACGGGGAATGACATGCAGCAAACAGTCCAGCCAGACGGGAATCGCATAAGCATACGTTTTAAGCAGTGCAAAAAAATCTCTTTAGCTATGTAGTTGTTGAGTCAAGTGCATCTGTGAGGAGTGGCCGTCAGTGGTGGGGGTCCAGGTGGTCTCATTCACCCATGGGTGGCTGAGGGACAGTAGCTAATGGCCTGCCATGTTTTTCTTTGTGCAGCCTGTCAGTCTGGGCTTCTTTAACTGTCAGTCTGTCTCTGCGTTTGTTTTGTTCTTCTGTCATTTTTCAGCCTCATTGCTCTGCTCTTCGTCCTGTCACCTCTCCATTTCTGGCTCTCATCACTCTTTCACACCGTCTCTCGCTCACTTGTTTCTCGTCACACACCTTCTCTTGCACACTCGCCTTTTGCGTCTTTCCCTTTTTCTTTTTTTCCTCGGGTTTTTAAAAAATATCTCTCATTCTGTCTTTACATGCCCTGTTAGCGCTTGGCCACTAACATCAGCAGACAGAGGTGTAGCTGCATAGAAGTGTCTGTATAAAGCCTCCACCACCTTCCACCCCTCACCCCCTCCTTCCCACAATCCTCTCTGCATCTCAGCCTAACCGACCGACACAGAGTTTCCTGGCCTTGGTTCAGGAAATTGCCGCTCCAAAGAAGGAGGAGGAGGAGGAGGAGGATGGAAACTTAGAGACGGCTGCTTTGCCTTGGATACAATAATAAAACACACACAAACACACACACACACTCGCACACAGAGAGGGAAAGAGAGAAATGCACACTCCGCCTGCCTTTGTAATCAGGCAAGCTGTCTGGATGTCTCTGTTATCAGGACATAGTGTGGGAAAATCCAGACGATCAAATGAACAAGGGATGGAAAGGCAACATTTTGGGGGGTTTCTTTCTCCCTTCTTTCGCCCTATTCTTGCTCTTCTTCCCTTTATCACTCCTCTCTCTTGCCCTTTTCACAGACTTGAATTCTGTAACATTGCCGGCTTCAGCTATCTGTTGAAGTAATGTGTCATGGCATTACAGCAAAGGCCTCCTAAATGTTCCGTAAGGGCTCTATTCAAACTGACTGGAGATTTACGGATATAGAGCTACAATGCTAGTGCAATATTTGGCACCTGGTGCGAGAGGGAGCAGTAGCACTGTTTGAGGACAGCTGTTGGAGTTGAAAAATATCAAGAGTTAGGAGTGCTCTCAGCTCTCTCACAGACTGGGTTCATACTTTATGCAAGGGGTTAATGACTATCATGACCACGAGGGATGCTTGCCCCTGCTTTTCATTTCTTTTACCAACCAGGATACAGTAATTACATTAGTTTTAATATTGAATTCTACTACCTATTACTATCACATCACTTTCCTTTTCTCAATATTAACATTCTGTCTGCCTCTCTTCTCCTTCCCTCTCTCCCTAACCTTTCTTTCTCGTGATCCTGTGGTCCTCAACGGTAAAAGAAAAATTGCGATTTTCCTCTCTGGGGTTCCTCACTTCTGGTGACTCAGTCTTGCCTTTGAATAACAGAGTTCCCTTCTTCCTTTCTGCAGAACCGGCCAAATACAGTACGTGTTTTTACAGTGTGAGGACACACTGACTCCAGATCCCTTCAATACAAATATGGATTCATGATTGGATGTTTCTTACCATAATATCTCTCGGGAGTAGTCTCCTTAAGTTTGCTTGCAACTTGGATATTCTATCAAATAACCTTGCTTTGTACTAATGATTTGATCTTGGAGAGTTTTTTTGAAATGATGGAGCACATTTAAATACAAAACTGTGGCTACAAGAGGTTGAAACACAGAATTGCTATTGTTTTATTTTATGAACAGGGAGGGCTTTGGTGATGCTAGTTACTGCAAATGTCCTTCAACCAGGCATCCAGCAGCAGCCATCTTTGGCTCTTCTTCCTCATCTCTTGCCTCACTGATGCCAACTGGGCTTCCTCACTCCTCACGCCAAGGCCTTGGTCCAAAAACTCTCTCCCACACACACACAAACACAAGGACAACCAATGTGTAGCAAGTCCGTATGAGTATGAATGTACACACACACACACACACGTTTTCTCTGGTATAATCATAAAACTATAGCCAAAAAAACACACAAATGTACACTCACACACAAACAAAATGTTTGCTAAACATAATCACTTAATGAGTAACTTGCATTACCCCCCNAACACACACACACACACACACACACACACACACACACACACACACACACAAGCTCACGTACACACATACTGACACAATCACTGTAAAACCACAATGCAGCAAGCCAGAATACTCTGCAGATGACGCACGTCCTGCCCAGCCATGAATACCCCTCTGAGCTCCTTTTCTGTCAACACCGGTGTCTCCCCTTTTTCCTCTAGTTGTAACTTGTTGGCGGCAGGTTGCTATGACAACACTAGGTTGCCATGTCAACAGTGGTAAGGAGGTTACATAACTGAGGAGGGATGACTGGCTCTTTCCCCCCCTGGATGATCCTGCGGGTTTGGAGGCAGGACGGGTTTGGATACCGTTCTGGGCTCTGGGACAGCATGGCCGTCTCACGCCAGATGGGTCGAGGTTCTGATCCAAAATAAGACATCAGAGGAAAATAAAGTTCCACAGAGAGAGTAAATGACAAGCTGTTTTATAGTTTACAGGCTTGATTCAAACTGGCCTGAATGATATTTTTAACAGAGGTTGATTCCAGAATGAGAAATATGTTTTTTTTGGAAAAAATGCTGTGACAGTTGTAAAACCAAAGATAGACCAAAGCATTAGTGCCACAAACACATGAAGCCATCACAGAGAAATTCGACAGCCTCTGTCCAATTGTGGGCCTACATTCAAAATGTGGATAAAAGTCCAAATGCATTGTAATTAACAGACAGCACCATGCAGTCAGCATACATGCAGTCCTGCGCTGTCTTCACTGCAGGACTGCATGTATTGTGGGACTACACATGTTTATCCACTATTAATGTGTAAGTAAATTATGGGGCCACACAGGAAATCCGTGTTATTGGTTTGCAGCACAACGAAAGTTGCTTTACTGCAACAGCACTGTCCTTACAGCACAAAGTGAGCTTCTTTCATTAACTAATAGAGAGAAAAGAAAACCTGACAGATAAACCACCTGAAACATGTTTAACCCGCTTGAGTGGACAGTTGAATTAATAATAATAATAAATCATCATTCATGATTTTAATGATTTTACCAACTATTTAGACTTCTGAAACATGACTTAAAGGTTAAATGAGTGTAGCATGAGAATGTTTTTTGTTGTTTAGTTTTCAGATATTTTATTCCTAAGTAGTCAGGCAGATCCTCTGAAGGACACTCAAGGAAAGAATTCAGGATCCTCGTATATCAGAAACTCAACAGGAAAAAGGTAAGAGGCGGGAAAAGACTGGCGATGTCATCGGCCACATGTGAGGGAATTCCGTAGGATGTAGGGGAGGTTGTCAAAAGCCTGACAGGGAAACCCTATCATCCCATGAAATTCCTTCCAAAGCCTCTAACCACACACATGCTGACACACACACGCTGAAATGTACAAAGATAGGCATTTAGGAGGCCTCACACACACACACACACACTCTCACATACTCTTACACGTACACACGATAGAATTCATATGAACCACATGCTATACAGCAGATGTAAGGAGGGAAAACCCATGGAAAAAAAGACCAGATAGAGGCAGCCGATCAGCGAATGGGAACGTCAGCATCCCTGCGTGTCTGAGGACACCCCTGTGGCCACGTGGTGCAGTCCAGATGGGCGAGTGAGCCGTGTAATGGAATATATTTTTTTGTGGCTGGACACGTACGGGTCGGGAGCAGGGATTTCCTCAGTCTGTTAGTGGAACGCTGCTCTGCTAATGTGCGCTTCAGTTGACGTGTGTAAATCAGACACACACCCTCATCCTCTGGCTCACACTGTCCCATGTCAGAGTATTGTATTCCGCCTGGTAGCGGTGAGGATATGACGGCATGTTTTGGAGCTCTGGATGTGAAAACGATACCCCAGAGAGTGCTCTCTTGTTACCCAAATAGGCCTCAGCTGGCTGCTTCCCTGTATTGTCACGACTGGGAGGGGGGAGATGAGGGGGGTACAGTAGAGAGGCTTGGCAAGGACTCCCCCAATGGATTCTCTTCAACAACTTAATCAGGAGGGAAAATATCAAAACATGGCAGGGGAAATGACCCCAGAGGGCGTAAACTACACCGCGTACTTTTTCCTTTGAGCTTACAGGGGAAGTTGTGTCATGGATCGCTAGGTTTGATGTGATTGGACAGGCTTTCCTTGTGCCTGAAAACAGTCATCGCAGAACAATCTGTGTCCTCATGACATAGCCGAAGCCTTGCAGTGCTTCCTCTGAAGGGTTCTGGACACTTTTGCCAGCATCAAGCTCTAAATGACAGTGTTGAAGTGGTTAGCTGAATAAATGAATATTTAAAACTATATGACTATCAAGAAGGATGTAGCTACAAGAGCATACAGCAGTCAGTGAATTTTCCCTGGATTAAAAAAAAAGGTTAAAACAAGAGCTGGGGGGCAGTCCGTGATATGGGTGTACCCACATGTGGTCTAGGTCTTTTCTCTGTCTCTTGTTAGTGGGGTAGCTGGCCCCAGGCCCAGATCGGTCTTGGTTTCTAATTAATTCACTTACTGGGTTAATCTTGTTTTGCTTATGATCAAAGTGTGGCCTACTGTCCCCAGTTGACCTGCTCATTCATCAAATGTTCCTCCACAGCTAACGATCAAACTTCTGGAGTTAATTTGGAGGTTTCCATCGCTGGGTTATGTCTGCTTTTTCTGTTGCATAAGTGCAGGGTATAGGAAATGGAAAACATTGCCTTTCTGCATAAGTTAAACCATAATTAGTTATTCACATTTATGGCTAAACAGCCTCTGTGAAAAATTATAGAATAGAATAAATCTTTATTGTCCACCAGGGTGGAAATCTGTCTTCGGCTCTCCAAGCACAAGAAACAACATAATTCTTATTATAATTATTACTATCTGGGGCTTATGAGCTGGAGTGAATCAAACAGAGAAATTAGGCTTATTTAAGGCATATTGTAATTGTACTTGTCCAGCAGGTAGGTTTGCAGAGCCTGTTGAGGTGGCCAGGTGTTGAAGGATACACTGCTGTTGCAGGGATGCAACCTGTTATCTGCTAAGTTACACTGTGACTTGTAGACCAAAAATAGGATGACAATTAGGTGTTAAACAGAACTGTAGAACTGAAATAAAATAAACCTGAGTAATTAATGTTGTTTAAACAAAGTCTTCTACACCATGTATTTCTGTGCATACATCACAGCCATTACATTTCTCAGCCAGGTATGAATGCTGTTTTGTAATTTCAAGTCAATTTAGGCTACTCATGAATGTCATTCATTGGTATTTGAATGTTACTATATTATTGTCAGAGACCGTGGAGAGGACTCAAGAGCAGACCTTGAGCAAGTTAGATATAGGAAAGCTTTAATAGCAAACGTAACAAACAAACTCTTGGCAAAACACAGAAGTCGGGGCAGGCCAAAGGAAGAAGCCAGAAGATCAAGCAGCGTGGCAGATGTACAGAGAAGGGCTAGGCTGAATCCGGGTCGTCTATGAAACACAAAGCAGGGTCAATAACAGAGCAGAAACGGGGCTTGAGTAAGGCTTAAGAGCTTAACAAAAACACAAGACAATCTGGCACTGAGCAAAGGAAGGAGACTGGTATAAGTAGGGGAGTGGCTGATGAGAAAACCTGGGGCAGGTGCGTAACGGGAAACAGGTGAGCCTAATCAAACAGATCCGAGGTCCGGGAAGTGAACTGACATGTCAGGAAGTGATTACAAAATAAAATACACACAAGACTAACGGGACATGACAATTATAAATAAAAGTGTTTTGACACAATTTGTGTCCAGAGAATTAATCCTTCTGCTTTTGTGATGGGAAAAATCTGAATGTATAACTTACTGTTTGCATTTCTCAATACACATTGCTAACGTATAAAATATGTATTTTAAGATCATTATGTATTTACATTTACAGCCATGCTAGAGGCTCTGCGAGGCAGTACTTAGGCACTGCGGTGCTGTGAGCTAAATGCTCACAATGACAATGCTAGCATGCTGATGTTTAGCAGGTGTGATTATTACAACTGAGGCTGATAGGAATGTCATTAGTTTTGCAGGTATTTGGTCATAAACCAAAGTATTGGACAAATTGAGAGTTTGATCTGATGATGGCGCTAGATGAAAAACCAGGGGATTAAAGTTATTACTATTCATCCTGAATGGGACATGAATGTCTGTTTTGGAGAAATTTCTATCTGAATTTTTAGCCGCTAACGTGGCTAAAAAGTTAAACCTCGATCCTCCCAAAAACATTAACAGAAGAACTGAAACTATATAAAGTACAGCTATCAAACTCAAATACAAAAACAAACCAACTACAAAACTGATTGAAGAGCATACTAAAATAAAAAATATCTGTCCTGTGACTGATCTTTGTCATGCATCTATGATATTTTAAGACACAAACACATGTAAGGAGTCCCTCTGTAGGTTAATTAGTTGGGGGCAGTGGAGCAGCTGTCTGACAGTGTAAACCTTCCATGTTAGATCCTCATGTGGTGGAATGCAGAGAATGCCCTCAACTGGTGAAAGTATAAACAGCTGAGATAATAGAGTGGCGATAATATTATGGAAGACATGTTCACCAGCTTCAGTCTGCTGGGTTCATCTGGAAAGCTTGGCGTGGTGGGTGCGGCGCACACACACACACACACAATAGGTGCATGCATTCAGGATACATAAACAGGGACAAAGACACATACACACTATTCACCACCTTTGCATGCAGGTCCGCACACACTAACACAGACTGAGAGTGTTTGCAGTCTGAGCACCACAGTCAGAAGCATGCGTGGCCTCAGTGACCGCAGGAGGAGCTAAGAGCGTTAATTCCTTCCATGGCTCCATGGTGCTGCACATTGTGAGCAGATACGATTTATTACAGCGAGAGGGGCCGAGGGTATTCTTCAGCAGCCACACAGAAACAGTGAGGCTCCTGTTCATGTGTCCTGGTGGAAGAGAAATGGTCCATATCCCATCTTACACACACACACACACACAAGCATACATCGTGGGAAAAACACAGGGTGAGGGACCATTACGCAAAGAGTGGCAAGTACATTTTTCCATTAAAGAAAGTGTGCTCATTTGGAAGATGATTGTTTGCTTGAGAAGATATCAGGATCTACACAGCCACACACACAGGTGTCACTTATTTTGCATGATTAGACCTCATCACAGGACTGTGTGGGCATGCACAGCTTGTGCTTGATTAACAGGTCCTTCACTCTCCTCTTGTTGTATTTTTGTTGAAAGTGAGTGGAAAAAACTTTATCTTTTTAGTTGATGAAGTTTGGTGGCCTCTTTTGTTTCCCAGCAGAACTCTGCCTGTCTTGAACTTGAGCAGAAGTCTAGTTAAGCAAAATAAATGAAAGCACCTGTGTGCATGTTTGCAGTCACTCTGCCGTTTCCAGGGCCTTCAAATAAGGTCATATCTTTGCTTGATTATCTTAAGGGGTGTTCAGACTGACAGCAAAGCAAATTTTAGAGGATACGATGGGTGATTTCACAGTATGCAGCTTACTTATAGAGTCTTTGCTTTTCTGAACAGCATCTTACTCCTCTTTTCTCTGCAGTTGCAGCTCTTCATGCTCTTTTCACCAATAACCTCTGATGTGTTTGAACAAATTTGTGGCATTAACGACTGTAGTGGCGAGCGACATTGATACAACTCAAGGGGAAATTGATACTTGTCAAAAAGACGCAGTTATGGCTGTATTGATACTAAGTATGATGGTGAATTGTAAATGCAAATTTAAAGAGGTCCTTACAGATACCTGAGTGACAAACACTGACTACATTTACATGCACAAAATATTCCAGTTTTTGCCCTCATTGTGAAAAAGACAATATTCCTACTAAGCTGTTCACATGGCTCATGGAAATAAATATTCCACTAATATTCCTGTTTACATGCAGCCTTGTTCGACTGTGCTAACTCAGCCTCCCTCTTTCATTCGTTCAACAATCCTTCTTGAAAAGGTCGGCGATATTTGTGCATATCCAAAAACGTGTTGATATCAAGTCCTTCATCATGTTGTGCATGCATCTCTACACCAGCAGCCTTGCGAACTGCACAGAGCTGAGCATAAACAGGCAAGAGGCAGTGTGTCGCAAAGTGCTGTAAAAACCCCAGTTGAGACACATATTCCAAACGTCCTGTATACATGTCCAAAGAGTGCTCCTAAAACCCGAATAATGTCGGCATATCCCACATGTCTTAATCGCAAAATGCGGAATACGGCCTAATTTGGAATATCCAAACAGAATATGCTGTTTACATGACCGGTATCAAATTTGGAATACTGTCATATTCGGAATAATAGTGTGCTGCATGTAAATGTTTTTCTACAGTATATGGTTCAGACAAAGAGAAGAGTACAGCTAAATGTAAAACAGGTCTCCTCCTGCACGCCTCAGAAGTGGTAGACACTATACTGTTTACAGTAAGAAAGACGGCTTTATATCTAAATCTCATGTGTTGTAACCAATCCATCACAACCCGGCTCAAGGCTGGACAAAGGAGGAGAGAACACGCAAAAGTTGAAACTAAATTTATTACGTTTATTTAATATAACTAAAAGGAAACTAAGACAAAGACGAACAAAATACAACAAAACCCAACAGGGTGGAAGCAAAGGGCGAGAGCCAAAATTGGCTAGCTGCCACCAGCTTATACAGCTTGCAGCCTGACCAGGTGAGCTGCATCACCCTAGCAACCGACTCCGCCCACTAGGCTCCTGGAGGGAGAGGCCTGCTCAGAGGGTCGTCACAATAGTGATATGTTAGCATGTTCCTAATCCACCCGGATCATCCCTGAACCAGGATGTGGAACATACAGTACCACCTGGAGACCGGGGGGAGGAGAGAGGGGCAACCTGATGGCAAGGTGGGGGTGTTTCCTCGGTTGGAATTCATGAGTACATCTGGGGAATACCTTTTATTAAAAAACAAAAAGTGAGAGGGATAACAGAGGAATTTTCCAGTGCCCTATGTGTTATCTATTTCAGCACGTTCCAGCACAAAACACTAGTTATCTCTGAATCACCAGTTGCCACATCAATGTGTGTAATGTACGGAGCCAAAGTACAGCAGTAATTCACCAAGCATACTGGTGGAAATATTACAATGACTGCATTTGTCTGTGTGTGTTTGTGTGTGTGTGTGTGTGTGTGTCAACATTATATTACTATTGGTGATTTCCATGCTCCTGGGGCTGTGCTTTCACACCTCAGTGGCTTTAATTGAGTCCAATCATGGAGGGAGAGCCCCACTTTGACATGAAATAGTCCATGACATTGTGGAAAGTGTGTCGGTTGGCTCAATAGACGCCTGTTTCAGGGACACTGGGGGGTTGTAACAGGCCTCAGAACGCTGTCTGTCTGTCTGGACAGCTGGTTGGGAAACACATGACCCAGTCAGCGCAGGAGTCTGTCAGGGTCGCCTTAACGCTGATCTGGGCTCCAGATCAACATGTGAAGCAATTTGTCAAGTTGAGTGAGATCTATTTAGAAAGAGGAAACATTTTTTTGCAAAGTGCTTTAGCAATTGGGGACATAAATACAAAGAAGTGTAAACACATTATTAAGGATAATTCTGTTTTTTTTTAAACTTATTTGAGTAGTTCTGGCTTTTATTTGTATTTCAGAGGCAATGCCAATCATAACGCTTACCTTTTTAAACACATTTCCAGTTCATGCCAATCATCTTATACCACTTATGTGAAAGTGAAAACACAGGGAGTGTACGAGGGCGGTCCATTAAAATTGACCATTGCCCAGTAAAACTGCATGAGAGCCCAACTATTATTCATAAAATCGTTCTTAAAAATCTACTAACGAGATAGTTTAAGTGCTTTAGATTAAACATTGAAACTGGGGGACTTGATTAAAGCCTGTCTGACTGCTTGTGTTGCTTTCTTTCAAGCGTCGTGTTGGGCAGACCTCGTTTCCAAAATTAACCTTGTAAGTTTTATCATAACTGATTGTAATATGGCCAAAACTACAAAAACAAGCCCCAAGTTGTAAAAAACAGCAGAATTTTCCATTCATTTCTTTCTTTAATAATAAAATAAACTGTGTTTTGGTAGCAATAATCAAGAGTAACATACTGGGAACCTAAGACTTATCTAATGTCGTTCAAAAAGCATTATCTGATATAGTTAAAGTATGATCTGTTTCCCTTGTCAGTATTTTAACTAAATGAACAGTTAAAGCTGTTGTCTGTGCAGTGCTCTCGATGCCTTGAGGAAGTTATGCAGCAGAGAAAACTGAAAAGAAGAAACATGTTCGGTTCTGCCCATCAAGCCCGAATGTGTCCTGACGGTTACCTAACTCACAAAGAACGAGAGGTAGAACAAAAATCGCTGCCAAGAGAAAGCTTTTGATGCGTCTCACCTTCGTCAGAAAAATAACAACTCTCAAGACACTGTCAGAGAGATCAAAGCAGAGCCTCAATGATTAACCCTATATTTTCTCAGAGATTTGGCCCGAGCTTCCATACTCTGACATCAGTGTTTCTTCTGAAGGTCAGAGATCAAACGCTGCTTTACATCATGCCTTACAAAACCCTGCTTTCACCCCAGAGAGCTCTATCATTCTTCCTTCACCTCTTGAGTATGATAGCTATGTGAGAGGAAGCCAGCGTTTGGCATCACAGCACTGACAGATGATGCAGAGCAGGTTGGTCCAGATCTACAGACAGCCAGAGCTCATTACATTAATATGTAAGACACCATGTAAACATGAGAGGCATGCTAAGAATGGGAGAAAAACAAGTGCTGCACATTTAGTTAAATTTCCCATCTATAGATTCATTTTCTATTATTTGTTTTCAGTAAAGTTTACTCATGTAATTGCACTGTTCATATCACCTCGTATTTCATAACATTTTTTGTTCAGATGTTAACAAAATATTAACAGTTAAATATTCTGCCGCAGACTTCACGACCTTTTCATATCACAAAACGTAAATAACATTTTTGACTAAGGATCCTGGCCAGAAATCTTTGCCACAAAGCATTCAGTTAAGCAGTTGACAGGAGTGTTAAAGATAAGTAGTAAAGATTTACTAAATTCAGTAAAGACTTTGAGTTTGAAAGATGTTCGCGCTGGAAAAAAGACAAATGACATCTTTGTTAAAGTATTCTTTGACTGTAAATGAAAAGACAAAAAAATAAAAATAAAATTTCCATGTCTTGTTTTATTCTGCATGACAACGTTTTGACCACAGGTAAAGGCGGGTGTTTGTAACAATACAAACTAAAACAATGGTGAAAATAACCTGAAGGTTTAAATCACAACTCTGATGAACATTAAGATCCAGTTGATGTTCTCACCTAGTTTCCATGTCTAAAAGATTTCTTGTGTGAGAGCTCAACCTGTCATAGCTCAGCTGGTCAAAGAGCAGGTTTGGTAACAGAGAGATTGTGGGTTTGAGCCCAGCATGCATGCTGCAGTGTTTAATTTTTGGGTACAGAACAACAATTATTACAATTGATTCAAAAGAGATTTGATACCACATTTCCATTATGCAACTCACAGAGTCTGTGCCCTGTGATAATGGTATAAGACTCAGGAAGATCATACTCCAAGCAGAGCATGAAAATGGATGATTCATTCATAGATTATAGAAAAATATTAACGTCAGTGTAAATGTCAGTCACTTGAAATGAGAAGTGTAAATGGGGCCACTGTGAATTGAGTTAGTTCATTTTATACTAGCCTATGGTTTTATTATGACCACTGATGACCTCTGGTGTTTAATGCAACATGAAGGAGTTTAAACCTTAAAAAAGGCCCAACCTAACAAAAGTGATAAACCATTTGATAAGTTTACACAGGCTAAGAGAGAAGGTAACTCACACGGGGAAAAACATATTTTCTTTTCAAGGAAGTCTTCAGTGAACATGTTGAGGGAGACAGGAAATGTAATTTAAAGTGTTTGGAGTTACGCTATGGCCAGATGATTTCCCTATTTTTATAGTTTACATTTCAGTGGGTCAAGTTTTGCATTATTGATGGAGCCCCAGTTTTGCATTCCCACTGGTTTACCATCCTGAATTTTCATCACATACAGCACAGTAAGACGAGGCCAACCATCCAAAAGTCACCCAGAAAAGATGAGCTACGACATCGACTTCTACAGAACTTATTGAGGGTCAAAGTTCAAGCATCCTCGTTGATTTCTCTTGCTTCGGGTCTTTGTGTTCCTGATATTTACTATGAAAGGAAAAGCCAAAGTAACAACATTCCTGTGAACACATTCTTTCAACAAGTATCGACCGGCATACCAAAAAACACACAGAGCAAGTGAGACGCAGACGCTGGTGTTTTCTGGGAAGCCATGAAGATAAGCAGTGTTGAAACAAGTTGATCATTTTGATGGGATAATGTCTCAGGATTACAGCCCTGAGATGTTCAGCGAGCAGTCATGTAATTATGGAAAATTAATCTCTTACACAGACGTTAATTTAGACCCTGTACTCATGCCAAGAAAACGAGCCTGCCCGCAGGGATATATGAAGTAATTACAGCTTCCTTCAAGGGTTGAGTAAGATAAGAGTCGAATCTATGTCTTCTTATCTGTGACTATATTTCTCTCCATATGCTAACAAATCATTGATGAATGAATGAAGTATTGTGTGATTGTTTTCTTTGACTCAGTGTATGTGTATCTGAGTTTCCTGCAGCTATCTATCAAAGGCAGCGCCGCGCTGCCCATGGAAATGTTCCCGCACTCAAACGGAAGAAGTGTGGATTTTGGCACTGACCCGCGGCTAGGAGGGTGGGTACAGTCAAGGGTCAAAGGTCACAAGGTAAGAACCGGGCCAGGGCTGACACCAAACCTTCGCTCATGGAATTTGTGAGAGTGTGGAAGGTTGAAAGACAGTTTGCCTCGTCTTTCTCTCTTCCATTTCTGTTCCATTTCTGCTGTCAGAAGACGACTTAATCAAATAAAAGGATGGATGTATCTGTAATCATGACAGCAAGGAGGGTGTAATGGAAGCTTTCACATGCCTCCTCACTTCAGCAGTTTACTTTATTCAACCCGAAAGGATAATGTCCACAGTAATCTTAATTCCAAATCAATCCACATGGGTTTTCACCTGAAATGACTACTACTCACACAACAAAATCTCTCTTATAAGTATGTAAAACATGTCCCTATGTGTACAAGCAGTTGCTTAAACACAGAAATTATTTATTATTGTCCAAATGAATAGTTTCCTATAAGAAGATGGAAGTTACTGGCTGAAGTTACTGCAGGGAGGAGATACAGAAAAGAGAAAGAGAGAAAGCAGAGTAGCAAGAGAGTTTCAGAGCAATCATCTTGAACAGATCTGTAAACGTCACACCCTTCTTACCACCAGGCTTGCTGCGCACAAATACTACACGCGAAAAGGCTTGGCCTCGGACCAGATGCAGCTACTCACTGATCTGTGGGAGTGTGTGTGTGTTCCTGCATTTGTCTATATGTAGTGTATATCTGAGCTCATTCATGCTGACTTTGTTTGCTGGAGTCCAAACCAGAGATTGACTGTTTCCCATCTCTCTAATCCTTCTGGTCTGCTTTCACACGTGTTTACTGCTGTTTCCATTTGTGGCGCATTTTATCAACGTGCAGTGTTACTACTGTTGCCAGGAAACAATTGTGGCTCCCATTCATCAAGACGTTGGGCAAACAACCAATGCACAGGTGAGCGGAGCCAGGTGAGTAAGACCGAAAGAAGCGGAACTGGCTGCAAAGAAGTGAACACCAAGTGACCCTCTTCCACTACCCTAACTGGGAAAGAACATCATGTGGAATCTAGTTAAGTGTTATTTTCTGCTCATACATCTGTCAGGCATTTTATGTCTCCACAGCTTTCTTTTTAACAATGCCAGAATGCCACTAATGATGTTGGCAGGACATGAATAAGCAGTTTCACAGTTCACTGCAACTGACCACCTTGTTCAGGTGTACTTTGGAGGTGCTTAGCTGATTTGAATCATTTTATTAAGATCAGTGCAAATATTCTTAGTCACGGACTATTTAATTTTAATAATAATAATAATAATAATAATAGTAATAATAATAGATTTTATTTATAGAGCACTTTTAAAAATACTCAAAGCTACAAGTTAGCTAACAGTTGGGAAGCTAGCTAGCTAACTTGCTAACCTGACAATAAGTTAACACAGTTAACAAGAGCAGTAATGCTATTTGTACCATTGAATCCTGTCTCATGCCTGACTGCAGACCATGTTGCACCTGTGTTGGGGAGCAACCGGCAGAGTAGGGTTACATAAAATTAGACAGCTAAAATACCTCCATTATGGACTGTCCGGCTCTCCGTTTCCCTCAAAGGAAAGCACAGTCCAGACAGTTTGCTATTGATCAACAGTGTAAATTTGCTTGTCACCAAAGGAGTTCACCACAGTAAATGCAAATTGCATGGATTTACCCCAGCAATCAAATCCAATCAATTCAAAGATTCCATTGAAATTAATTAATTTTGGTTCAAAGATTTAGCTGTTATAAATGCTGGTGTGACACTGATGATCAGCTTGAGGATTCGTGCTCTAGATTTGTTTTGCTTCTGCTTGGGCAAACGACTCCCAGATTTGGCCCAGTGTGAAGGCTCTTTTAGAGAAATAGCCTTGTTTTTGGCTTGATTCACATGAAGATGAACCCCTCTTTATCCTCACCTCCTACTCCACCTCCCAGCTTCTACCCTCCTTCTGTACCCCTCTGTGAGAGTGTATCAAAACCAGCCTAGATCCTCACAGGGAAAAAATAGACACGAGTAAAAAAAGAACCAGCAGTCAATTCTTATGACCATACAAGGCAGCCTCACATTCTTGCCTCGGACATTAACAGGCTCTTAAACTTTGTTCCTGGTGCTTGCCAAAACTCTGGGGAGGAATTCTTATCTAGCTACAGTGGAGGAGACTTTTTTTTTTTTTTTACTATATGCAGGGAGCTGTGGGAGCATGATAAATGGTGGAAGGAGGGATGCGTGAATGTAAAAGGTTAATGTGAATAAATAAGGGTGGAGAGAAAATGAGGTCAAATAGATGTAGGGGAGTGTAAGTCTGGAATGACAAGTTTCCCCTTAAAGGCCTACTGACTCCGAGTGACTGACTGGATTCAGTGGAAACATGATGCATGCATATAGATGATGATATGTATCTATGGAAACAGGAAAATTGCTATGGGAATTTGGATTTGGACAAGAAGGATAGGTCTCAAAGCTCTGCAGACTGCCCAGAACACAGACTTGAGGCATTATTTGGGCATAAAAAGTGATTTAGACTGGATTTGAACGCATAAAAAGTGTTGAAATTGGTACTAAAGTTAGGTTTTAATGATATAAATAATGTACTGAGTGTTGGACAAATCTTGATATCATCCAGATCAGATTTGTCAGAATTCCACTTACACCTCTCCAATCAAAGTGTCAGAGCGTTAGAGGGATCACATTCTTCTGGGCTCACACACTTGTTAGTTGTGTTTTGTTTTTTTAATGATGTCAAAATCTTCATGATTTCATATATGCAGGTCAGTAGGTTAATCCGTGTTAGTTTAGAGAGAGACACTGGTATATCAGCTTAAACTCCCCACACACCTACCTACACACATGCACTCACATACTGTACAACTCCTCAGTATCAAAGTGCTGTTCCATGTCATGAGTTAAGAGTCTCTTCTGTGTGTACGTGAATGATTTTTTCCACAGCTCTGTTCTGCTCCGCCTGGCACAGCAGTGGAATCCCCACATTGAAACCAGATGTAAAAAAAAAAAAAAAAAAAAAAAGACAAATCCAACAGGCTTTTGTATTGAAACACACACACACGTGAAAGCGTTTATGTGTGAAACTGGCATGCAAGTATGCACCTACAGTATGTCTGATGAAACACACACACTAATACGTACCTATGCATGCACACACAGTCACGAACATTCTTACTACTGACCATAAATGCCTGATAAGACCTCCTCTCAGGACTGTGTGGATGTGTACAGCCTGTGCTTGATTGACATTTCTTTCACTCTCCTGTTGCACCTGTTAACGCAAGACAATATACACCTTTGATATTCTTTTTAGTTTGTTGAGTTCTGTTTTTTGAGGCAGCGGCGGTGCATTGTATAGTGCCTTTATGGGAGGTTTAAGGGGGGTCCCAAATATTTGCCTGGTTTGCCTCTCCTGACTAATATATAATTATATAAGCACATTTTGTGCATGCTTGAAGTTCTTTACAAATGAATAAGGGAAGTATTAGTTCCGCAATAAATGTGCACTTGTAAAGGTGAAATTGTAGATACTTGAAACTGAAAACTTACCCTAAAAAGCCATGCTTTTATAACAGTCACATATTTTCAAGTCAACTGCTGTAGAAAACTGCTACTTTGAACTGAATTAAAATTCAGTGTTAGGGGAAAAAAAGGACCTTGAATGTGTAAATGGTTGGAATGAGTCATGCACATAAAGTAATGATGCATTCAGGGCCGGATACTACTCCCTTTGTTCTCAGAATGCCGCTGTTGTTATTCAACAGTGAATTAGAAATTCCACGATGATATTTATAT